>JBCFYV010000381.1:0-84019 GCA_039000515.1 Timema cristinae
TCTGTGGCGCCTAAATTTTTAAACGAGGCGAAACCGCCACAAAGGTCGTCTACATCACCTATACCACCGAGGAACCTCCCTGAGCCCTCTTCGAAGAACCTCCCCGAGCCTTCTAGGAACCGCCCTGCGAAACACTCCCGAGCCCACCTCGGGAAAACCCACCGGGCTCGCCTCGGGGATCTTCCGTTGTAATTAAACCCCCCCACCCCCTTATTATCCTACAAAAAATAATAGACAGAGGTGAGCACAAAAGAGTTATTATTATTATTGTGGTTTAAAGGCCCATCGACACATCGAGGTCATTAGGGCTTTGAAATATATTTAAAACATAATAAAATCCCCATAGGGGAGAGATATAATCATTCACCACCTGAGACACTCCATAGGAGTGCTCAAATGGGCTCAAAGTACAATTGAGAGAAACACCTGCTAAAAAAAAACCACAGGTGTATCACTCTAATAAAAAACAAAACAAACATAATAAAACAATATATTAGTTAAAAGACAAAACTAACTTATTAAATAATAATTTTAACATAAGTTTATTAAAATGGATAAAACGACAAAACAAACACATTAAAGTATACTAAAATGTTAAAAAGGTCTCAATATGAGATAAAATCCAAAAGAGCCACTTTATAAAAGTGACTCAAATGGCACTAAAAAGATTCGCCTGGCGTATAAAATGGAGTAAACTATTTGTTTACTCCATTTTATACGCCAGGCGAATCTTTTTATTATTATTCCCTTCAGCACTGTCGCGTAATAAAAAACGAAGGTCACCTTTAAAATCAAGGACCAGGCGAATAGGGGCATACTTGCGACACTCCACCAAAATGTGGTGCACACTAAGGGGAGCATCGCAAAATTCACACACTGGAGGTGGATCCCCTCTGAGTAAAAATCCGTGGGTTAGAAATGAATGCCCGACGCGGAGTCTCGTCACGATGACCTCCTCTCTCCTAGACTTTCGTATAGAAGAGGGCCATCGCGACACACCGTCCCTGATGGACCACAGCTTGTTCTGAGCAGGGATCGAGACCCATTGCTCGTGCCAGGTGCGTAAGACTCCACGCCGAACATAACCCTTTAGGTCTAAAAACATGACACCCAGGCCCGTATGCAAGGACGATGCTGAGCACGGCCAGAGTACGGGCTGAGCCTGAGCATGAGCACAGGCTCAGCTCAGCTCAGTCTAGCGGATGCCTTGCTAAAACGTCTGTTGAGCGGTCACGTGATGAAACTATCCACATAGGTACACAGAAGTACCACACCCCAGCGAGAAATAAAATTCACTACATCCACTGCCTTCTATACTGAAGATTTTGCTCGTTAAGTTAACAAACCTGATCGTAAACGCCCAGATATTTGTGAAAATGGCGGACAAGGGTAAACTGCCAGCTGTCAACGACGACGAACGCTTATATTTATTGGAGCAAATAGAATTACAAAATTATAGAAAGTAAAAAAACGGATGTAGGGAGTTTAGCTGCGAAGAAGAGAGCGTGGGAAGAAATTGCCAGGAATTTTAACTCTACTGGTAATTTCCAAAAGGTGAGTGGTTTTCGTAGGCCTTTCATTTGAATCTGTTATACTGAATATTATCAATAAAGGAGTAGCTTTGTTAGTAAAATTAAATGCTTGTAAAATAAAATCTTTCAAGCTCTTCACGTTCGTGGTACACTCTAAACTTAGAGCCCTTTTATGCAGGCGTTTTGTGCCGCGCGACACACGGCGGCAAAAGCCGTCGCGTTTTCTAAGTCACTGGAAACAAATGAGTTCTTTTATGCTCTGCCGTCCGAAAAACTTGCCGTCGCGTTTTGTAAAACATGCCGTCGTGTCTTACAAAACGCCAGCGGCAAAAGCCGCCCGAAATAATCTAAGTACATGGCGCCTTATGGCTCCATTTATGCGAACGCGCCGCTTTTCTGCCGTCCGCTGTCTAGACATCAGTGCTGCCAACCCTAGCTAGCAGACAAGACTAATTCAGTTGTGTGGAGGTTTCCAAGTGAGATTGTGTCGGTTGAGTAATTGTTTTTTTTCTAATTTTTCTAAAAAATGGATGATTTAGATATTGAACGTTTTATAGATGAGGTTAAGAAAAACAAAGCAATTTGGGATTCATCATCGGAGGAATACAAAAACAGAAATCTAAAAAAAAGTCAATGGATAGAGGTGTGTACTGTCTTCTACCCCGATTTCGAAGGATTGGATGCCAAGGAGAAAGTGGGTATCGGTAAGTTTGAACTGTATTATTATTATTAGAAAACCTTCTAAATATTTAATTAATTAATTCTAAGACTAGGAATATTATAAAAAGTGTTGAATTAATTTAAGAAATATTGAATATTTTATCAACGAGTATATTAAATATAATACCGGTAGTTTGAAATATTCTAATATAGTCATTGACAAAGTACTCAATAATTCTTAAATTAATTCGACACTTTTTATAATAATCCAAGTCTTAGAATTTATGTAGTACTATTGTTATTTATTAATACGTTGTCGACGGCGCGTAAGGAGGTATGAAATATAGTAAGTTACTATATTAGAGGGGCATTTCTCAAGGTTCTAATTTATTTGTGATTATCTCTTGTGTGTTATTCTTTTGTTTAAACAATGTTCGAGCAGGTTTGCATATTAATGAATTAATTAAAAGTTACCCGCCTCGGTGGCTGCACGGTCAAACGCGCTAGTCTCGTGTTAGACTAGACTTCCAAGGACGGGGATATCAGGGTTCGATCCCGGTCGGGTGCACTGAAGACTTGAATAAACAATTACAGAGCTATGAATTAACGTCTGAGATATCCCGATTTGATCAAAGTAAAGGGAGAGAGATGAGGAAGGTAGAACATAGAGGAAACGTACCAGCATTTGCGTGTCGAGAAAGTAGAAAACAATTTAGTAAAAATAATAATTATGTCCGTTAGGGATTCAAAGTCTGATATCCCCATCTCTATCAACTTAGTCGAAACTAATTTGACATTTATTATTACCGATGCAGGTTGCTTCATTGGTATTTACTAGGGCTGGGCCGATGCCGATTATTAATCCGATCATCGGCCGATTATTGCATAACCGGCGATTCCGATGATCGGTGTTTGAATCTCCGATTATTTATGCCGATTATTCAAAATGTGTGGGTATATTTTAAGTCCAAAAAAAATAATATTTTATCTCTGCTCTCTCGTATGTGATCTTGGAATAATTAGCTTGTTCTTAGCGACTTAGGTCTGAAATAAACAGCACATCCAACATTCCAAACAAAATATATCAAAATAAATATATTTACCATAGGTCTTTTTCCAATTTATGCACGTTATTAGAAATAAAAATACTTACAAGTAACAAATCTAATAATCATAAAATAAAATATTAGCAGATTGGTGTTGTTTTATTTAGATTTGTTAAAGATGCCCAAAAAATGAAAAAACGGATGTAATAATCTCGCACATACGCACATTTTGTTTTAAATGGAAACAGTTTTTAAAATTATTAAAATTGAAAACAAAAATAATCGGCATCGGTGATCGGCCTAATCGGCAACAAATGATCGGCATCGGACTAATCGGCAAAATAGCTGATCGGCCCAGCTCTAGTATTTACCTTACATTCTAGAGTAGTGGTACTCACTACGCGGCCCGCGGAACTTAGTCAGATTTCATGTGGCCCTCGTGTATTTAAAGAAATACGCATATGCGTTGTAATCATTTGCGATAAAAACTAACCAACCCTTATTTATGTTTGTATGTTATACTTTATTTCCAGGAGAAAAGGATGCACTTAACATAATTATTTTGAAGCTTAAATATGTAAAATTTTCTGAACCCCTACCCTCATACTTAAGTCCCAGTTAGTCTATGTTTGGATTTGTGCACGGCCAACTTTTGGATGATTTTGGACCTTAAAAGCTAAGCCGCCTGAACTATAGGTGTAGCTCAATTTTCGCTCGAGTTTGGCTAGCCTATCCTAGTCACTAAAAATGTAATGACTGTTCTATACACAATGAGGTATATTATAATTTATGTTTTAAGCCATGGAACATTTTTTATTCAAATCTCACATCTCAGAAATTACATTGTTTTGAAACATGGATAATTTTTTTTAACTATTACTCTAGATAGCAGTAACTGCATAGTATTATGTAACGTCGATATGAGCGTTAAAATTAAATTTTAAAAGAATGTAAGAACAAATTAACCTTATCCACAAATGTTGTACTATTCCCAAAGCTAGTTCATATCTTGCTGTCTTGCCAGGGAACTGAACCTTCAGGACTGCTAAAAAAGTTTGCAAACGCATCTCTGTACCTATATGCTGGTTTTTTGCCTCTTTCCAAAGTACGGTCTTCTTCTTATTCGGGATCGTGTAGTCCAATAATCTCTAAAGTTTCCTGAAAGCTGACACCGTCTCTCTCACGAACATAGTTATGCAATGCACAAGCGGCTTTGATCACAGCCATACAGTTGCAATGTTTCAAGTTTATCGGCCTATGGAATATTCTCCACTTATTTGAGAGGATTCCAAATGCACATTCAACAAATCTTCGAGCTGTAGACAGTCGATAATTGAATATCCTTTGTTTTATTGTCAAGTGATTTCCCGGGTATGGCCGCATAATGTTAACAGAAATCCCAAAAGCTTCATCCCCGACAAAAACATAAGGTAAAGCCCTCAAATCTTCTGTCACTTTTTCTGGTTTTGGAATGTTCAAAGATCCTTCTTCCAAAGCCCGGAAAAAGGTTGAGTTTTGAAATATTGTAGAGTCTGAATCCTTTCCAAAAGACCCGACGTCTATATACAGAAACCTATAGTTACTATCTACTACAGCCAACAAAACAACAGAAAAAAAGTTTTTGTAATTGTAACTCAGTGATCCTGAATGTTCTGGCTTGATAATTCGTACATGTTTTCCGTCGATGGCTCCCAAACAATGAACAAAGTGGCCTCTTTTCTTGAAATCTTCTGCAGTTTGACGCCAAAACTCCTCAGAGAACTGTGGGAATACGTCATTGTATAGTGTAATCCACAAGACACGGCAAGTGTTTGGAACAATTAAGCTTGCGGTAGTTATTCCAATTCTAAACATGTAATGTAAGTCTGTGTAGGTACATCCAGATCCCAAATACCTGAAACATAAAGACACATCTTAGTTTAAAAGACATACTATGTAAAAACATAAAAAGAAAGGTGAAGACAAAATAAAAAGAAGATATAACCTACAAAAACTTACAAAATACTTTTCGCTTCTCGGCTTCTTCAGGAGTAAGGAAGAGGCTATAGTAAATTATAGATTCGCAAAACAGTAAATTTAAAATGTATATTTGGATAGCTTGTAAGTTTTCTAATCAATTCTCCTTTTCCAATTTTTTTTATATCTCCTTTTCAGATATTTAGTTTTAATATTTTTACACTCATCATTCAAAGTTTTAAATTTGTGTTGGTTTTTATTCCAGGCAAGAAACTACAGGGTAAATGGAAACATATTCGAGATTCTTACGTTCGCTACCACCGAAACAAAAGAACAAAGTCCGGGCAAAGTCGAAAAGATGTGAAAAAGTATGTTTATGCAAGACATCTTGAATTCTTGAATGCAATAACAACTCCACGTCTGACAGAGTCTTCTCTACAACCAGAAGTGGCTGATAACGACAGAGATGGGGAAGATGATGATGATGATGTTGGTGACGCTTCATCTGGAGGAAACCAAGATGACAATGAAAGGGCTGAGATAGAGCAGAGTCCAAACTATTCTTCTAGTACGTTGCAGAGGAAGAGAAGGAAAAATCTGGAGCAGAAGATTGAAAGTTATATCGACAGCTACCAACAAGAGAAAACTCGCAGGACAGAGGAGCCCAGCTGTGACGATATGGACTTTTTTCGTTCTTTACTTCCACTTATAAAACCTCTTCCATTGCATCAGAGGATAAAGTTCCGAATGGATGTCATGAAACTGGCTCTGGAATGCTCTGAGAGCTATGACAAATCCCGAGCACCAATGATGGTACCCCACGCTTACTCTTTCCAACAGCTTCCACCACCACAATTTTACAACTCGGTTCCACCTGTTCCGCATTTTTCACAGCAGTGTTTGAACGTCTACCAAAAAACCTTCCTTGAAAATCAACCTAACACTCTACCCATTCAATCACAAGCCAATAGTCCTAAAAAGAGTGAAAGATTTGGAGATCGTGCACATGGTCTAGATCAATCAAAACCCATAAGTCCACATGGGAGGTTTCTTCTGTTGGAGACCCAGCAACCAAAAGAGGGAGGCCGTAGCCAAGGAACTAGTCCTGATGGATATTCTCAATCTTCTACTCAAAGTCACGATTCGTTGATGTCTGATTCTGAACCAATTTTTAATCTGCAAGATTTTGAGTAATGATAGTGCTGAATTCTAAATTATTTTGCAATATATTTGTTAGTTCTGATTCTGGTCTCGAAAAAACCTATCATTTTGGTCGAATATAATAAAGATGACACAAATTTCTGAATAATTTTTTGTTTATTTTTCTTTATTTTATAGCAAATTTCGTGGAAGAAAAAACAAAAATAGCTGTTAAAAATATGAATAAATATATATTCATAAATCTTAGTGATTTTTATTTTCTCTAATCACAACTTGTGAATGTGTGGAATGCCAGGCCTCCACCGTGGTTCAGATCCCATGTTAAACTGTAGGTCCTCCATGTCATCTAACAATCACCCTATAATTACACATTAGCGTAAGTGCATATAACCCGAACGGGTAGTAAGACGTGGTGCTAACAATAATAATTTTTTCTCTCAGCCCAGGGTCTGCTCTTGCCCTTTTGCCACCCCTAACAAAGCATGAGAATTCCGCCCTCTCACCTTAATTTTTTTTAAGGCATGAAAATGCCGTCCTCTCGTTTCTAAGAAATAATTGAAAAGGCATTAAAATTCCGACTTCTTCTCTAAAAAAACCCCTCATGATTTATGTATTTAAATAAGACATTTTTAACAAATAAATATAAATAATATATAATAGAAAATACTATCAATATAAACATAAACTATTTGAAATTCATAATCAATCTTGAATTTATAAATTCAAATTTTTTTTCAAAAAGAATAAATTATAATTAAGCATGGAAAAAGCGTGGCACTATTAGATGTAAAATGTTGTTCCGTAAACTCAATTTAAACAAAAAATAGTAAAAAAATAAATACAATGTATCTTAGCCCATGCTTCAATTTAATGGGTAATAAATTAATTTTAGAAAACACGCTTAAAAAGTAAATTAAAATATATATACAATATCTCATTTTTGTCACCCCTCCGATTCTTGCGCCCAAGGCAACTGTCTACCGTGCCCGCCGCCTACCCCTTCCCCACCCCTCCAGAGCCGGCCCTGTGACTCTGTATGTCCTTATTAAAAATATTATTTTATATAGACTTACCTGAGCGTTATTGCCAACATTTCCTGTGAAGAAAACGATAATCCTTGCACCAAATCTTGCCTAGTCTGAATGGTTACTTGGAATTTAACCACTAGCTCATCAAACGATGTTACCGACATTCTAAAGTAATTAAAAAACTTGTCGCTATCGTCTCTTAATTTTCCGTAGAGGTTACGAAATGCTCCATCTTCACATCTTGCTAAGTTGATGGGATGAACATCCCATCTTCTTTTCCGTCTTTTCAACATAATGTTACGATACGCAAAATATATGACGCACGGATCCAGCTTCAACTTTCCAACACAAAGGTATTGGCAGTACTGGTACGATTTGTCCTCCCCCACTACTATCTTTTTCGACGGGCGGCAAATGCCGCGTGCATAAAATGAACCTACAAAACGCGACGGCTCTTGCCGTCGTGTGTCGCGCGGCACAAAACGCGTGCATAAAAGCAGCCTAACCTTAACCTCGAAACAACTTGCTTTCGTTTATTGTCAAAGATCAAGCAAGGCTTTAATATGATTTTGTTTGGAAGAAAAGTAAAAGTTATTTAATAAAGTTAATAAAACAATGTTAATATCTTCTTATATAAAGTCATAAAAACTGCGAGCATTCAATAAAAATATCTTTTTCATTACAAGCTACATTAAAAAGTTTTTTTTTACTACTAACAAAAACAAAACCTATCGTTCAAACCTACATTATGATGGTTTAAATGGAAATGTAGGCCTAAATATAAAAATCTCAGAAACGCGGAAGTGACGCAGAAACAAATGTTGTTTAAAAATCTGTAAAAGTGTACTCATAGTTCTAAATTTTATAGGTTGTGTCTTAAGTTAAATATATTTTAGGCCTATTATACAATATGGTACTTGGGCATTATTCCCGAAATCTCTCAATCAAACAAAAGTATCTAATTATTTAACCAGCTATTATTTTTATGAGACTGATTCACTATTAATTTATTTTGTAGGGATGACCACATTACATTACCTTGCAGCCAAGCCTTGAAATACAGGTTTAACATTTGAAAGCATAATAAGTTACTCCCTACTTTTAACTGTCATGTAAGGTTGTTTAGTACAGATAGGTCTTTTAAGGCCTAGCCCAGTATCATTCTCCACTATCAAATAAGTTTTGTTATATTATGTGAACTCATATTGACATAAGTTATCGGCAATGGTACACAAAATTAGTCACGCATAACCTGCATTTTCTTTTATAAATATTAATATTAGTATGACTATTAGTATGGAGTATAAGGTGACCTGGTGGTCTAGGGTTAAGATGTCAAACTTCTGTGCTGGGGGTCTGGGGTTCAATCCTCGGTCCCGGCACAGATTTATCACATTACCAAACCCTTCCTTCACCTCTGACAAGACATCTTATGAATGTGGGGAATGCCAGGCCTCCACCGTGGTTCGGATTCCACGTTAAACTGTAGGTCCTTCATTTCATCTCACAATCACCCTAACATTACACATTAGCGTAAGTGCACACAACCCGAATTGGTAGTAAGGCGTGGTGATAATAATTATAATAAAATTGAGTATAATATTGGTGACATTCATGATTATGCCTAAAAACTTTTTTTTTAACTTTTCAATTTATCATTATTAAATTATCATCCGATTTAGCATATTTTTAGAGAGTAATGATAGCATTACAATAGTGACTTATTGTTATTTTAGAAAAGAAGTGGCCTCAGTGTGAATAATTTTGTGTAACGCCCTACCAAACCCATTTGTCAGTAGTTTTATCAGACATTGTTAATATCTATTTATAAACAATTTCAGCGCTCTCTTGATCAGCTAAGGAAATATTGGAACAATATGAAGGTAAGAAGGAATTAGGTGAAGAGACACGGGAACTGATGGGCACCGGAGGTGGGCCACACAAGCCTCACTCACCATCATGTCCCGAGGTCGAGGTGGTAGCCCCCCATATTAGCTATCATCTCGGTTACCAATGGGATGGAGATGCGGTGGCAATGGGGAATGCAACTGCAAAGCGCCGCAAAATCTCCATGTCAGAGGTGACTGCTGCCTTTAAGTCAGCTGGTTCAACACTTGCTGGTGCAAGCCTTTTGGAATTTATCGATGGAGCAGGTACGTTCAATAACAGAATGTTCAGTTAATACTGAGATACAGTGGTGTAACAGATTAAGCTACCCTCCCCCCCCTTCAAGATTAATTTTTGGGCCCCCTTTTCCAAGTCATCTAACACCTTAAAAAAGTTATAAGAAATACTAGTTATAAATAATTACTAATTTAGTAATCATGTAGCTAATAATGTCTGTTTTAGCCTAAGTTTTGTGTTGGGGAAGGTCATCAGTCAGTCACCTCGACTGCAGGAGTACATATATAAAAATACTGAGCTATTTAAAACCTAATGAAATAATTGAAATAATGCTATATCTTAGTTATAATTTACAACACTTTGTGATAAGCATATTCAACTATTGTCATTAATCTTGACATAATTTATTTGATTACAATTATTTCCACTAAATGTATAGTAATTTAAAAGTTACCTTTCATGGCTCCCCCTTATACCATTGGCCACCCCTGCCCGCATTGCATACCCTTTGGGGCTGTGTGTTATACCACTATGTACATAAATATAAATGTTTTAGTTTATTTATACTCATAAATTACAAATTGATTGTAATTGACATGAGAATTCCTCATTCACTTTTAACAAACAAAATAAAGATATGAATTTAAAAAAGTTGATTACAGTAGCTACTTGATGTGATCGTTTTTTTTAAAATACCAATAACACAATGTTGATAATTTAAATTGGAACAACAGTTTTATCAATCATCAATAGATGAATCTGTGAAAAAAAGAAACATAGACCTTTAAGAATAAAAAGAGCATATAGCCTATGACTCGGTGTATGAATGTTATTGAAGCGAAGGATGTATGTAAGGATAGGGAAGTGTGTATAAAGTTAGTGAGGATGGATTAGGCATGGAGTTGGTTTTTTTTAAAGATGTATGCAGTTTCTTGTCCACCCTATGAGGGAGCGGCGTAGTTAGGCATGTCTCTACTACAGTTTTTTACATTTCTAGATGTGGTAATACAACTTCAAACTGTATAGGCTTACTCTAAAAGTATATAAAAAATAAATATAATATGAAAATTAATTATTGGCTTGAATGAAGTTCTCGAAGAAAACTAAATATGCACTTATTAATATTCCTATCCTTTCAGTGTTTTTATTTCTTTTTATTAGTGTCCTTATGACAGTTAAAATGTTGAGAAAGTTCCTTCTTACCCAAACCAGTCTGTGGTTATGTTTGTTATATTCGTGATGTCCTTCATTTTTCACAGATATTCCAACAACAAGTAGTGCCAGCAAGCCCCTGTCATTCCTCACACCTGAGATCCTCAAGTGTCAGACAGCCTGAGCAACACTTCCCCTTGCATCCAATTTATCCCATCACTTGCACCACCACCATCATCCCCCTCACCACCACCACCACCACCACCACCTCCATCATCCTCTCCCACACCACCCCTACTGACCCCAAAATTTATCCGTCAAGATGTGTTGCAAAAGACTGTCCGCGCACATGAGAGAGGGCAAAACTCACCATCCAAGGGGATAAGGAACTGCACTGTGAGCGTTTGGCAGAGGCCAAGCTGAACCATCAGGAGGCCAAGAAATGCCAGCAGCGGGCCGAGGAGTGGCACCGCCTGGATATTCGGCAGGCTGAGGAGCTGCACCACATGGAGAAAATATTTCCACTAGACAGAAACTATATAAAAAAAAAGTAAGCTATACCCTCCTCCATTATTGCCCGTCTCTTTTTCTTACATAAGTATTGTTACCCCCTCAGTAAAAATAATCAATGCTTGAACCCCCACCCCTCTAAGGCGCTTGCATAATACCTGAATGCCCCCTAATATTTTATCTTTAAAGCCTGTGTTACTAATTTTATTCTTACTTTTCATTTCTGCAAAGTTTGGCCAAATCCACACTAGCGTACATGATCATCTAGTGCTCAATCAGCGGCAGCTTAGCCATGTGAAGAATACTTTCTGGAGAATATACTATATTGCATTGG
This sequence comes from Timema cristinae, assembly GCA_039000515.1. Classification (NCBI taxonomy): domain Eukaryota; kingdom Metazoa; phylum Arthropoda; class Insecta; order Phasmatodea; family Timematidae; genus Timema; species Timema cristinae. The sequence goes on from JBCFYV010000381.1 coordinate 11,504, forward strand.
GATGTTCAGTTGTTTGTAAATTTGTGGTAATGTTTTTTATTATTTGTACTTTTTCTACAATTGTATCTTTACTTAATGACAATTTATAACTTTTTTTTAAAATTAATATTACTTATGCGTGAATACTACATTTTAATTTTAACCTTGCTTTTATTTTTGCAGTATTTAATAACTAATTTTTGTGATAATCAATCAAAAGTATTCTCTTAAACAATTTTTTTTTTTTTTTTAAAAGTTATCACCACTCCAGTCTGCTGTCTCTACTCCACCAAACTTTGTTTGTCAGTGTATATTATTATGTCAACTCGATCATGTTGTATGCAGATGAACTAATAACACTCATGTTCTAGGGATTGTAGGTTTAATTTTGAGGTGTACCAGTATTTGTGTGGGGGAGAGTGGAGAAACTACTCCACCAGGATATAAAACTTATCTCCCTATCATCAGCAGGCCAGTCTATTATGAGTGTGACACCTTGGACCATTCAACCACTGGATCGGAAGCCAGTGTACCATAATATTAAATATATGATTGGTCATGGACTAAACCATGAAGTCTCATCAAAATACTAAAGTTCTGGATCTCCACATTATATTTACTAGTTTTAGTACCAAAATAATATTTGTAAATGGAACATAATTTATCACGAAATAGGTTATTTACATTAATAATTTAGAGGCTTGATAACTGCAGAATTTATTAATAATTTAGGGTGCCATTTGAACAGTTTTTTTTTAAACCAGAGTTCCAAAGAGAAAAAAAATTAGCTATAATTTTTTTTTCCTCTATTAATAAAAAAAACTTTACTATACACATGTTTTCAATTGAAAAATGGAAAGTAAATATAATTTATATAATTCCGATTTGAAGAAGCCAAACTAGCTTAACACACATTGGGAACTAAAAGAAAATAGTTTAGAACCATACGATTTTATCTTTTCTAAAAATTTTAGATAAGCTTTTATAATGTATATGTCAATTACTAACACATTAACCAAGTTGGATGCGCTATACACCAATATATAGTTATTCACAAATTGAAAAAAAAAAAAAAAAGTTTTAGAAGACTGATTAGGTATATTTTCAATACAAAAGTAAAAGATAAGTCAACAATTCTGTTGCATAGTAAGTTTTTATTAATACTTAGAGATATTTGCAAATTATAGCCTTAAAAGTCCTCATGTACAAATATATAATGCAGTATAAAAAAGATGTGAGTCGTTTAGTCACGTTTGTAACGCCACAAAAGACCTTGGGGATGTAGGTCCGGCCAGTGAAGGCAAGACCTTGGTAATGTAGGTCCAGGCAGTGAAGGCAAGACCATGGTGATGTAGGTCTGGCCAGTGAAGACAAGACCCTGGTCGAGTAGGTCCGGCTAGTGAAGGCAAGACCCTGGTGGAGGAGGTCTAGTAAGTGAAGACAATACTGTGTTAGAATACTTTCAAGCAGTGAGGACAAGATTTTAAAGTTAATTATTATTATTAGCACCGTGTCTTACTACCCATTTGGGTTATACACACTTATGCTAATGTGTAATGGTAGGGTGATTGTGAGATGAAATGAAGGACCTACAGTTTAATGTGGAATCCGAACCACGGTGGAGGCCTGGCATTCCCTTTTAAGTTAATTAATACATATGAAAATCTTTATTTAATTATATATTAACATTTAATTGTAAATTATTTTCTATTTTGGAATGTTACGTGCTAATTCAGGTTATTAATTACCTTAGTCAAAGTACATGCGTATGAAATCATCCTGTATGGCTCGTCCTTGAAGGAATTGCCCACGAGGATTTGCAACCGGTACTTCTATGTATTCCTGGCATAAAAATTAGACGATTAAAAAAATATACATACATTCACAGCCATGTATTAAATGAACATTTTTCTATCATAGTGAACCTCACTAGGATCTACAATTGATAAAATATATGTTATTTATAACTTTAAATCAATGTTATTTAAGTACAAATTGGCTCACAATTGATATGAATTAATAAATATATTTTACCATATTATTACTGTGTATAGTTTGCACATTACCAACATAAAATAATACCTAGTTTACAATATCTGGGACATTGTCATTACGCCTAGCTCCGATATTGTGGAGCACAGCACATGCAGCTATGGTGGCCCTGCTGGTCTGAATGCGGGTACACAACTTACGCTGAGGCACGGGAACCTTCGCTTCCAGACCCCAAAGAAATGTTCAACGGTCATCCTGGTACCTTGGTGTGCTATATTGTACCTTCTATGCCCTGGAGTGCGAACATGTTGATCAAGAATTGGAGTGAACAAATAAGGCAACTGCGGGTAACCATTATCACCCAGCAATTTGCCTTGCAAACGTCCATCCTCCAATCTTGCCTTAACACTACTGTTGTCGAATATACGACTGCCATGTGTAGACCCTGGCCAACGAGTGACTGTCGTATAGTTCCCTGTTTGGACCTACAACAGCTTGCACATTCAGGGACATATACCCTTTACGATTCCTGAAACACAATAATTACCACACAATGTTAGAAGAGTTTAAAGTCTAAAGTGTTTAATTTAATTTCCAATATCCAAATTACTTTTCCCTGCCAAAATGAAAAAAAAAAAACCCACATCTATTAAAATACTACAATATGAGTCTATGCTTGCCGCTGGAAGATATTTTTTTTAATAATAAAGTATGTTAACCTTAGCTAAGAACAGTAGGTCAATATCATACATTTTAAAGCAATTGACCTAACCTCACAGGTAAACTCAAGTGGGGCATGGTTTAGGGAATGATGTGTAAGCACTATAATAGCATAATAATACAATGTATTTCCTTTAAAATATTATATTATTAAAATTTTTATACGATCACAGTATACTCACAAGTGAACGGCAATTCCAACAATACTGGTAGGCTACTATATGGTATTTATATTTATTTGAAATTATTTTATTTTTACAACATTTAGACAAATGAATAAATAAGTCCCAACATAAACATACTAGATCTACATGTTGTTTGCCCATGATCCCCTACAGAATGTCATCTTAAACTACAAAAGTCAAATAGAATCTCAATTAATATTCACAAAATAGACTAATTTATTATCGAATGAAACAGTACTAGCAAGGTTTGACCAGGTTAGCCAAATAGCTACCGTAATGAAAGTTAAGTTAGAAAGGAACCTTATAATATACTTTAACATTACTAAACCTTAAAATATAGCTATATCAATTTTTTATATGTTACTTTTGGTGGGTGTGTAATTTTGGATCTTATTTACTTTGTCAGTTAATTTTAAATTTAGCCTTGTGCGAGTTAGCTGGATGTTAAGTCATTAGTGGGTGTGCAGGAGTGTTTTCGTTTGGATGGGCCTAAGAAAAGTATATCTAACCATTTACAAGAAATTGTTTTGTTGCAAAAGATATATAAGTAGGCCTACTGTTGATTCAGAAAATTATTGCACATTAATTGGCCCTATAATATACATAAAGCTAGGCTAGTGCAATTTAATGGATTTTTCAACGATATTTACTCCTGCGTCACTTCAAGGTGAGTTTGATTTGGAATTGTCCATAGTAAAGTTCTTTTGAATAATAATTAAGATGGAATTTTTTGATTATCCACATTTTTGTGAGTGTAATGCTACAATACATTTTGTGATTGTCAAGTTTTTTTAAATAATAAAATGGCCTACAAAGGTATGGTTCTTAGGTTTCATCCCCGCCTGGATTTTGTTTTTGTTTTGTGTGTTTACTTCTGAGTAGTTGGTGTTGTGTAATTAAAAAGGAAAATTATATTTAGTACTAGCCTTCGAAAGTAGGCCTGCCAGCGAGAGTAATTTTAGTTTGCTGTTGACTAACCGAGCTTACATTAAACCTAATTAAGTCTACAACACGATGAAAATTTTGGGCCTATTGTGTAGGCCTAGTAGGTACTTACTAATTAAATTGAAGTCTTGCCGAACTAGATGTATACAAATAAGAGTTCTCAGTAACTATACAAATGCTATGGGTCTCTGTAAAATAACAGTAGGTTCTACTATTGTTTTAATTTTGTTTGGGAGGAAGCTTTTTCTTTTTTCAGAAAATTATGTCTGTCCTATATTTAGTTTAGCATATCATAAGGGTTACCTGAAAACTTCTCCATTCGGTCTACCAGGGTTCTGAACTGCAATGTGGGTGCAGTCTATACAGCCTAACACACCAGGGAAGTTGGCTTTGTTATAGAACTGCAAGTTTACAGCTGCCAGTTCAGCCACTCCAGTAGGAAACTTCAGCTCATGCCGAACATTATCCGCTAACAGAATGGAGATTTTCTTAACAACCCGAGATACAGTTGACTGGTCTACGTTGAACAAGTCCCCACTAACAATCTAGAAAAAAGAATATAAAAGGTTGCTATATTTTTACAACATGTTTGGAATAACATTACCATTATTTTTTCATTAAATGTTATTGTATAAAAAATAGGAAGGACTACGACTATTTGACTATTTACAAACCCTTTTATCAAGTACAAAGCCATTTTGAAAATATGCATTTGTTGTCAAAGTACTTGTTATAAGTTAACTTCAAACGAAGAGTGCATGATTGTATCAAAGGTTAGGTCTACAGGACTAATAATTAGGTTATCTTTCTGTATAAATATTAGTCTAACAAAAATCATAACCTTCATCAAATTCTATATCAATCACAAAATAATAAACTTACTAGGCTACTTGATTCAATAAAATAGGCCTATAATTAAAGTAGACTAACTACTGAAATATTTGCACTGTTACTAACACACTGCTATAAAAAAAACTCGTCTAGAAATTTAACCTTATATAATACATATAAAAACCAACATAATATAAATTAATAGAGTTTTACAATTTAAATTAGTGATTCCCTCTCAAAAACAAACACGTCCTGACATATGGCCTATTTTAGTTTGGTATTATTAAAAATAAGTTTTAAACAAAACAGTTTACATTGAAGTATTACCTGGAAGCTTCCCGTGGCATAAAATCGTAGGGCAATCATTAGTTGCTGTATTGGAAGTAGTGGAAATCCTCGTCGTGTGTTAGGAATATCGATTCCCAACATAGCCAAGATATCCTGACGAACAACTTCCTTCGAAAATCGAAATCTTCGAAGAAATTGATCGTCAGAATAAGCCTGCAAAGGATCCTGGAAATCCCTAACATGCCTCCGAGGAATTCTCACCACTTCATGAATCTCTCTTTCTACAAACTCGTCGAGAATGTCGATAAAATCTCTTTCTAAAGGATCTAGACCGGCCATAATTAGGCTATGTGGTGAAAACAGCTGTCTTGATCGTCTATGCGCGCAGTGCCATGTTGTGGAAATATCCGCTGAGTACGAGCTGAGCATAGCCAGAGCCAGCCCGGGACCAGGCTCTGGCGAGACTCAAGATATTGCGACAACGATCGTCCTAGCACGAGGCTCATACTCTGCCTGTACTCTGGCCGTGCTCAGCATCGTCCTTGCATAAGGGCCCCAGACTCGCCTCCGGAGGCAGGCGTGCTGCTGCCTCCTTGGCTGCCTGATCCGCCAGTTCATTTCCTGAAAGACCAGCGTGACCAGGAATCCAGCAAAAGGCGAGCCGGGTGCTTAATGAATCAATTTTTAAAATTTAATCATTTATCATCTGCACGAGGGGATTCCACGAGTAGAGGGTGGACAATGCCAACAGAGCACTCATGGAATCCGTGCAGATGAGAACAGAACGGGGACTATTTCGGTATATAAAACACAAAGATTTAAAAATGGCATACAATTCAGCCGTAAAAACACTGGTTTCTTTAGGTAAAGCAAATTTAAAATTGGATCCTTCCACAACAAAAGCACATCCCACGAAGGCTCCAGATATAGAGCCATCAGTGTAGATGCGCTCAAATCCGTGAAAGCGAGTGGAGAGGAGCTCATTAAAGGTCCTCTCATATACAAAGTTTGGGGTGGTCGCTTTAGGGAACTTGGCAAGATCAAAATGGCATTTCGGAGGGCGTATTTTCCAGAGAGAAATTCGACCTGGTGATATGGGGATAGCCTTTGGCAGCACTATCCTACACGTGTCGAAAACCGATAGCATCCGGATCCCAACCGGCCTTGTACTACGCGATTTGGTTTCATACAAGACACGGTTAGGGGATGAAAAACAGGCGGTAGGCAACATGCTCTGGCATGCAGTGCAGTTTAGACACGTAAGATGCCAGAAGATAGGACCGCCGGTAAGAGAGAGGGGGTTCACCGGCGTCGGCACAGAAGCTGACGACTGGACTGGTGCGAAAAGCACCGGTAGCCAGTCTAATGCCAGCATGGTGGACACTATCTAGCATCTTTAACGCCGAAGGTCTAGCTGAACCATAAACAAAACTGCCATAGTCTAGTTTAGATCTTACCAAAGCCCTATACAGGCGCATCAAGGTTTCCCTATCTGCACCCCAGGATCGACCGCTAACCACTTTGAGCAGGTTTAGTAATTTTATATACCTCGCTTTCAAGTCCTTGATGTGGGGGATCCAAGTTAATTTAAAATCAAATAAAAGTCCCAGAAACTTTACGGTTTCTGAGACTGGTAGAACGGCGTGGTTCATTAAAATATTGGGGGCTGGCTGTATTCCACGTAATCTATGGAAGTGGACGACCGTCGTTTTGGCTGCAGAGAAGCGAAAGCCATTACGCGATGCCCACGACCAAAGATTGTTTACAGCGAGTTGTATCTGTCGTTCAGCCCTGTGGAGACTTGACGAACTGCAATAAATTGCGTAGTCATCCACAAAGAGGCATGAACCAACAGGTAGGCGCACGTTGTCCACAATACTATTTATCGCGATAGCGAAAAACGTACAGCTCAAAATACTACCCTGAGGCACCCCATTTTCTTGAATAAAATCATCGGATAAGGTGTTATTCAACCTTACCCGGAAGTGTCTATCCGACATAAAATTAGATATAAAAGAAGGAAGGTTTCCTCGAAACCCCCAATTAAAAAGTGTTTTCAAAATGCCGTACCGCCAGGTGGTGTCGTACGCTTTCTCCAGATCGAAGAAGACAGCCAGAAGGTGCTGCTTATGGAGAAAAGCGTCACGGACAGCCGTCTCTAAACGGACGAGATGATCAACTGTAGATCGGTTCCGGCGAAAACCACATTGAATATTAGACAGCAGATTGCGGGATTCTAAATACCATATAAATCGTTTAGTAATTATTTTTTCCAGTATTTTACGTACACAACTAGTTAAAGCTATCGGTCGATAACTAGTTGGCTCTAATTTATCTTTGCCACTTTTATATAACGGGATAACGATTGCTTGCCTCCAAAGAAATGGGAACTGATGAGAATCCCAGACACTATTGAAGAGGTCCAGAAGATATGAGTGTCCTGCAGGGGGCAGCTGCCGCAACATTTCATAGTGGATATCATCTGGACCGGAAGCTGTGTTGCCCGCCTGGGTGAGGGCATACGTCTGTTCATCTTGCGTGAGAGGGGAGTTATAATCCTCCCCCCGACTTGGACCAAAATCAATAGTACGGCGCTCGATGCTCCTCTTATGCACCGCGAACTCGTTAGAGTAGCTCGCAGTGCTAGAAATAGCGGTGAACATCGAGACCAATACATTGGCGACCTCCATAGGGGAGGAGACAAGTGAACCGTTAGACATGAGTGCGGGTATATTATTAAAGGTATTTTTGCTACTACGTAATTTACGAATATGGTCCCAAGCTTTAGTTGTGGGAGTGGAAATAGTAAGGGTAGAAATAAACTGTCTCCAAGACTCTCTTCTGCTTTCTCGAATCATACGGCGAGCTCTAGCACGTTAAATCCGGAATGACTCCAGATTCTCCGAAGTTGTACGTCGATGAAAGAGACGTAGGGCCCTCCGACGGTTAGAAATAGCCAGCCGGCACTCCTCGTTCCACCAGGGAACAGGACGGTGGCGCGTGTTTGGCGAGGATTTAGGGATGGATGCCCTCGCCGCCGCTATGACCGTCGAAGTAAATTGCCCAGCCTTAACATCGACGTCAGGAGAATGGGGTTCGTCGAATACGGCGAGCTCGCGGAATGTATTCCAGTTAGCACGTTTAAGAACCCATTGGGGGAACCGTGTTGTACTGGGGGGATCTTGAATTTGTGAAAGTGATCGCTGCCACATAGGTCCGAGTGAACCTCCCAAAGGAAGTGAGCAGCAATCCCGGGGCTGTGCTTGCAGGAAACGCACTTCCGCCCAAATGACAACCCGATGCTTCGTGGGTACGATGTGTATCGTACCGACAAGCCTTTCTTTGATCGGGCTAGCGGAGGTGTGGCCATACTTGCACGTAGCAATATATACCATAAGTTTATAAATATTATATCTGATCTCCAAGTGATTGCTATCAGAGTCTCCCTCCCTTTGGAGGTAACAATATGCTGCATCTACCTCCCACAGGGGAGCCTGTTCCTAAGAGGACTCTAGAGGCATTCTTTATACAACTTTCCGCCCCCTCTATAATTTTGGGGGATTTTATTGCGCACAACCTGGATTGGGGGTCTAATTTTACAGACGCCAGTGGGAGGATGGTAGAGGATATTCTTGTCTCGGGAAACCTGGTGTTAATGAACACCGGAAACCAGACACACTTCTACCTTTAATGGTTTATCCTCTGCCATCGACCTAACCTTATATAGTCCCGGGATCGCTGCTCACTTCCTTTGGGAGGTCCACTCGGACCTATGCGGCAGTGATCATTATCCCATTCTGCTTTCACCACTTCAAGATCCTCCCAGTACAGCGCGGATACCCCAATGGGTGCTAAAACGTGCTGACTGGGATATATTCCGTGAGCTCGCCGTATTTGGTGAATCCCAACATCCTGACGTCGATGTTAAGGCTGGGCATTTTACTTCGACGGTCATAGGGGTGGCGAGTGCTTCAATCCCTAAATCCGCGCCACCGTCCTGTTCCCTGGTGGAACGAGGAGTGTCGGTTGGCTATTTCTGATCGTCGAAGGGCCCTACGCCTCTTTCATCGACGTCCTACTTCACATAATCTGGAGTCATAACGGATTCTACGAGCTCGAGCTCGCCCTGTTATTCGAGGAATCAAAAGAGAGTCTTGGAGACAGTTTATTTCTAACCTTACAATTACCACTCCCACAACCAAGGTTTGGGACATTATTCGTAAAATAAGTAGTAGCAAAAATTCCATTGATAATATATTGTCTGTTCACGGTAGGAATTGACTTCTGAAAGGCCTTTTTCCCTACCATTAATCTATTATATAGTAGGATATTGTTAGGAAAAAAGACCTTTCAGAGAGTAATTCCTACCGTGAATGGAGTTTACCTGGCCTCATGTCTAACGGTTCGCTTGTCTCCTACTCTGTGGAGGTTGTCAATGTATTGGGCTCGATGTTCGCCGCTATTTCTAGCACTGCGAGCTACTCTAACGAGTTCGTGGTGCATAAGCGCAGCATCGAGCGCCTTACTATTGATTTTGGCCAAAGTCGGGGGGAGGATTATAACTCCCCCTTTACTAAAGAGGAACTTACCTATGCCCTGTCCCAGGCGGGCAATACAACTTCTGGCCCGGATGATATCCATTACGAAATGTTGCGCCAACTGTCCCCTGCTGACGGGCGTTCCTCTTAGACCTCTACAATTGTGTTTGGGAATCTCGTCAATTCCCAACACTATGGAGGCAAGCAACCGTTATCCCAATATATAAAAGTGGCAAGGATAAATTAGAGCCAACTAGCTATAGACCGATAGCCTTAACTAGTTGTGTATGCAAAATATTAGAGAAAATGATCAATAAAAGATTTATATGGTATCTAGAATCCCGCAATCTGCTATCCAATATGCAATGTGGCTTTCGCCGTAACCGATCAACGGTGGATCACCTTGTTCGCCTTGAGACTGCTGTTCGTGACGCTTTCCTCCATAAACAGCACCTCTTGGCTGTCTTCTTTGATTTGGAGAAGGCTTACGACACCACCTGGCGGTACGGCATTTTAAAAACCCTGTTTAATTGGGGGTTCCGTGGGAACCTCCCTATTTTTATATATAATTTTATGTCTGATAGACACTTCCGGGTAAGGTTAAACAACACCTTATCCGATGATTTTATTCAAGAAAATGGGGTGCCTCAGGGTAGTATTTTAAGCTGTAAGTTGTTCGCTATTGGGATAAATATCATCGTAGACAACGTGCGCTTACCTGTTCGTTCATGCCTTTTTGTGGATGACTACGCAATTTATTGCAGTTCATCAAGTCTCCACAGGGCTGAACGACAGATACAACTCGCTGTAAACAATCTATGGTTGTGGGCATCTCGTAATGGCTTTCGCTTCTCTGCGGCCAAGACGACTGTCGTCCACTTCCATAGATTACGCGGAATACAGCCAGCCCCCAATATTTTAATGAACAACGTTGTTTTACCTGTCTCCGAGACCGTAAGGTTCCTGGGATTTTATTTGATTTTAAATTAACTTGGATCCCCCACATCAAAGACTTGAAAGCGAGGTCTATAAAAGCACTAAACCTGCTCAAAGTGGTTAGCGGTCGGTCCTGGGGTGCGGATAGGGAAACATTGATGCGCCTCTATAGAGCCTTGGTGAGATCAAAACTTGATTACGGCAGTTTTGTTTATGGTTCCCCTAGACCCTCGGCGTTAAAGATGCTCGATAGCGTCCACCATGCTGGCATTCGACTGGCTACTGGTGCTTTTCGTACCAGTCCAGTCGTCAGCATCTGTGCCGACGCCGGTGAGCCCCCTCTTTCTTACCGGCGGTCTTACCTCCTGGCATCTTACGTGTCCAAACTGCACTGCATGCCAGATCATGTTGCCTACCGCCCTGTTTTTCATACCCCTAACCGTGTCTTGTATGAAACCAAATGGCGTAGTACAAGCCCGGTTGGGATCCGGATGCTATCGGTTTTCGACACGTGTGGGATAGTGCTGCCAAAGGCTATCCCCATATCACCAGGTCGAGTTTCTCCCTGGAAAATACGCCTACCTCAATGCCATTTTGACCTTGCCAAGTTCCCTAAAGCGACCACCCCACACTTTTTATACGAGAGGACCTTTAATGAGCTCCTCGCAATCCGCTTTCGGGGTTTTAAACGCATTTACACGGATGGCTCGAAATGCGGGGTCTCCGTGGGATGTGCTTTTGTTGTGGAAGGATCCAATTTTAAATTTGCTTTACCTGGTGAATCCAGTGTTTTTACGGCTGAACTATATGCCATTTTTAAATCTCTATGTTTTGTATATCGTAAGTGTCACCGTTCTGTCCTCATCTGCACGGATTCCATGAGTGCTTTGTTGCATTGTCCACTCTCTACTCGTGGAGTCCTCTCGTGCAGATGATTCACGAACAGATTTTAAAAATTGATTCATTAAGCACCCGGCTCGCCTTTTGCTGGATTCCTGGTCTTGCCGGTCTTTCAGGAAATGAACTGGCGGACCAGGCGGCCAAGGAGGCAGCACGCCTGCCTCCTGAGGCGAGTCTGGGTGTCATGTTTTTAGACCTAAAGGGTTATGTTCGGCGTGGGGTCTTACGCACCTGGCACGAGCAGTGGGTCTCGACCCCTGCTCAGAACAAACTGCGGTCCATCAGGGACGTTGTGTCGCGATGGCCCTCTTCTATGCGAAAGTATAGAAGAGAGGAGGTCATCGTGACGAGACTCCGCGTCGGGCATACTTCACTGACCCATAGTTTTTTACTGAGAGGGGATCCACCTCCAGTGTGTGAGTTTTGCGATGCTCCTCTGAATGTGTATCACATTTTGGTGGAGTGTCGTAAATATGCCCCTATCCGCCTGGCTCTTGATTTTAAAGGTGACATTCGTTTTTTATTACGTCGACACCGCTGAAGAAGTTTTTTTGTTTACTCCATTTTATACGCCAGGCGAATCTTTTTAGTGCCATTTGAGTCACTTTTATAAAGAGACTCACCTGGATTTATCTCATATTGAGATCTTTTTTTAACATTATAGTATTCTTTAATTGTTGTTTTGTAACCATTTTAGTACACTTTAACATGATTTTATTCATTTTTTCTCTTTAACAGACTATTATTCAAACATGTTAGTCTTTTCTTTTTAACTAATATGTTTGTTTTGTCTTTTCATTGGTGTGATACACCTGGGTTTTTTTCGCAGGTGTTAACCAAATTTTTATTCTGAGCCCATTTGAGTACCCCCATTGACTGTCCCAAATGTGTTTTTTTCTCATATTGAGATCTATTCTTTTTATATTGTATTTTTAAATTGTGTCTTCACCTTTCTATAGAAACAGGTGGATATTTTAACTCTCTCCTATGGAGATTTTACTATTTATGTATATTATGTTAAGGCCTTAATGATCTCAGTGTGTCGATGGGCCTCTAAATACCAATAATAATATAATAATAATGGTAATGTTGAATAAAATAATTGGAAATAATTAACGACTTGAGGGTGTTTCAAATATATATGAATGGCTTTCTTCGCTCCATTTTACATTGTCAGTATTGTAGTAATCTACAGTATTAAGGATAAAGATAGCATAAAGATCTGTCTCCCATATACCGCGTACGAGAATGATTGGAAAACGGTGCAAAACGGAACTTTTATTTTGGCATTAAAAAACCACTTTGGCTTTAAAAAAACCCACAATTAGTGAGTGGAGAGGGCTACGCTTAAATCACTCCCACCTTTTTACCTTTTAAAAAGTTTTTTCTTGAAAAATTATTCAAGTACCATACTCGGGTGCAAAACAGGACTTTTAAGATGGCATAGAAAAATCCTAAATTTCAATATGGGGTGGACTATTCTTAGCTACCCCCCCCCCCCCCCGCCCCTCACCAACATAAATAATTGTACAGTCCGGGGTTAGGGTGCAAAACGTAGGGAAGAGTTGTACAAAACCGGGTGGTTGGGTAAAACTGGAAAGTGGCTTTTTCTCCCTGAATAGTGCTGACACCTAGTGGAAATTATGCCAAGTTATTGTCTAGCTTCAGCCTGTTAGTGTGCATGTTTAAAGCGCGCCAGAAAATCATTATTTTCTTAAATAAATAAAGTAGTTTTTCTGTGTTTTTATTAAATTGTAAAATACTATTTGTGCAAACTTTAACAGTTTTATACAGCAATGAATCTATAAAAATAAGTATTGATCCTACTAATACGTTATTTTAGAGTGTATATATATAATATATATATATATATATATGTGTATTTAAAATATTTTACGCCAAATAGGAATCTATCGCCATTTTGTCTAACGTCTCACTGTGGGGTAAAAGAGGGTAGCAATGTGCAGGGTAAGACTACCCGGTTTTACCCCACAAATAATTTATTTGTAGAGTTTACATTTTTATATTATTATCATTAAAATTATTCATAGAAGTTTTTAAGATAAAGAAAATTTTTATTTATTGATACATTTATTAATTTGTCAGAGAGTTTGATCACAGTCTTATCATACATATTTTTAAAAAGAATGTAAAATATTATTACTATTATTATTAGCACCGCGTCTTACTATTCGTTTGGATTATACGAACTTACGCTAATCTGTAATGGTAGGGTGATTGTGGGATAAAATGGAGGACCTACAGTTTAACGAGGAATCCGAACCACGATGGAGGCCTGGCATTCCACACATTCACAATATAAAATAAAAATAGCAAACATTTATGGTTAACTATATTCCTTTCAACTTGTTTTTGTATAGGTTTGTAAAATAAAGCAACCATGCCAAGAAACTATATTCGCACGTCCACTCGACAGTTGTGGTCCGAAGATAGCATGAGGAATGCTATAACATAAGTTATTAGTGGTAAAATGGGCTATTACAGAGCTGCAAAAGCATATAATATTCCTCAATCAACCCTTGAATCTAGAGTTAAGAAAGCTAGAGATGGAGACAGGGATGCTAGTAAAAAAGGTAATCAACATCAGAAAATTCAATAAAAATATTAGGAACATTATTTAAGAGAATATTTTTAATAAATTTTAGTTTTCTAGCATCTATAGGCTGGAATTTAGTGATAATTATAAAGAAATATTCATACAATCTTTTTAGGTATGGGCCGACACAAACCTGTTTTCACCAAGGATCAAGAAAAAGAATTTGTAGAGCATATTTTACTCATGGATAGCATATTGTGTGGCTTGACTTTAACTGAACTTCGTCGTCTTGCCCTTGAATGAGCAAAAGTCAATGACATCCCAAACTTCGGGTTTGAATAGACCTGTTTCCAGTACAGCTGGTTCAAAAAAATGGATGTGTGTACTTATGTACGCGCGTGAGAAGTTATACTTCTTTGGCATCATTAAAAAATAGTTTTTAATTGCATGCAAATAATTAATTACAATAAAATGATAAAAAGACTGGAAAAGGATAGTCAACACAGTCAATAAAGTTCAGTTTAAATTTGAAAAATAAAATAAAATAAATATATATGATATAATTTTATTAAATATTATAAGATTCTTAATTTTAAATATTTATTATTGATTATTTAATATTTTAAAAGTAAATTAATAAATTTAATAATAAATTCAAAAATTGAATTTAAGTTTATTCATTTTTTAAATATTTATTATTTTCTTAATTTAATATTCACTTTTCATTTTTATCAAAAAGTTTTCATTAAATTTGTTCATTTATTTTTATAAATATTTATTATTTATTCAATTTAATAATAGATTTTAATTTGATGTTCGATTTAAATTTTTATCACAAATTTTTTATTAAATGTTTTATTAATTTTATTTCTTTATTTTGTAAATATTAAATAACCAATAATAAATATTTAACAATAATAATTTATATCAATAAATAATACATATGGATAGTTAACCTCAATTATATTGGAGCACTTGAAAAAGTCTATAAGCACAATTTTTTTCACTAATATTTACGAATAGTAAATAATATTAATCAAAATATTCAATTTAAATCCCTACTGAATATAATTTATTAGCACATATATAATTCGCACTTGTACGAAACTAAAACACGTGTTGTGAATGTAGAAACTAGAAACATGTGGATAAATATTATATATATGAAAACTGTGATCAGAGGCGACGAGCGTACCAACATGCGCGACTAACAGAGGTTCTATTTTTATTTTGTTGGTAGCTTTTTATTCGAGACTTAATGAGCAGTTTACCTTCAACCTGTTACTTTTGTGTTACAGTGATGCGCGCGCATCTTAAAATTTCACTCTCATCATCTTTTCATAACGCGCCTAAAGAAGTATAACTTCAAAAATGGAGTGAGTCCCAATGAAATAAACAAAATGACTGAAATTAATCCTTCTTTAGGTGGCTTCACTATTTCTGCAAAAAATATCAGGAACATTCCTCAGGCAACGAGAAAACCAAAAGTAATAAATAAACGGTGGGGGAAAACAGTAGTTTTGACAGATTCACCGCACAAGAATGAGTTGTTATCAACCATTTCCGAAAGAAAAAAAACCTTAAAGAGAAACATAACTCCCGAGTTTACAGCAGATTTGAGGAGGAAAAAATAAAAATAATTAAAACTAACAAAATAAAAATCATTCAAATCATAAAAAAAACACTGAGGATGCTCCATATCTTTACTGTGATCTTTTTTCAAATTCACGTTCTGAAGAGGGTTGGGTGAAGTGCAATGCTTGTAAAGGTTGGACACATGAAGAATGTGCAGGCTTAGATGAGCTTCACTGTGATATTTATACATGCGACATTTGCAACAGTGTAGGCTACTGAATTTAGTATCAAAAAGGTTATAATTATGGTAATGTAATTTTAATAGAATACTATTATATTAAGTTATTGTTTTTATCACATTGAATTAATGGTCTTTAAATTATGTTCTAATCACTGTAAACCGTAATTTAATTTCAATATAATCCACGTGCTTATTATTTTTACTATCTTAGTTATATTTATGTGAATTAAATTAGATAAATTAAACTATAGTGTAATTTTCTCAAAACTTTCATGATACCTGAAATGTAAAAGTTATGCTGTAATTACATACTTAAATAATTGACTTATTTTGTTTTTTGATCTAGAGGTTCTTAAAATAACAGTATTTTTTAATATGTACCCGGTTTTACCCAAACAGTGGGGTAAAACAGGGTAGTTTGCCATATTACAAAAAAATATATTTTAAGGACATTAATTTATCACAAGTATAAAAAATCAATATGCCTAGTTAAAGTAGACATAATAAAGATTGTGTACTCAAATAATCAGAACTTTAGGAGAATAAATGTACTAACTACAAATAATTATACACTAGTTACCCGGTTATACCCCACTCTCCCCTACTACTCTGGTGTAAAATGGTGGTGTATTAAAATTTTAATTCAACTCAAGTTAGTGTGTGTGGGGGAGGGTGGGTCAACTTAAGTGATCTCAACTCAGCCAACATGTTGATCTATTATCTCCAACAAATCCGATTGTTGGCTACATAAACATTATGTTTATATGTGAGATACAAAATAAATAGGTATCTCAAAATGCTTCCCTATTTACTATCTAACATATTTTGTTATTAAATGAATGGTTTTTAAATAGGAGCCTAGCGAGTATGTAACTATACACATACAATTTTAACATGTTTTATCATCACAAATTAAGATTATATAACCTATTGGTTTTACCGTTCAATCTTTTAAATATGTTGCTGGCTATCTTTCATACAAGATAGTGTAACGTTTTGTCGATTAATGCCCCGATGCTTGGGAACCATTTGTAACAGTCTGACGCTTATTTCCCCGCGATTGGGAATTTATTGTCGCTACCGGTATTTTCTTGACAAGTTCCTGCGAATTGTGATATAAATATTTTCTAATTTAAACACATTTTATACATGTTATTGTATATTATTTTTATTTATAAATTACAGACACCATTTTGTTTTAATTATCGATAAAAGTACATGTTTAAAGTTATATTTATCATAGTGAAATTTCCACATAGGCTCACACATGTCTCATCCCGAAACGACAGTTAACAACTCTGTGCAGTTCAAAAAAAAAACAAAGACTACTCATTTGGCTTCACTTTGAAATTGTGACCGAGAGCTGCTGATCTCTTGCGGACACAAGTGAACTGTTTCTAGAAAAAAGAAAACAAAAATACCAAAGTTTTCAAACTAAGCATATCGCCCTCTCTCTCGCACCTACACAGCGAGGTTTTTTCTTTAATTATTATTAGAGCTGTAAACAAGCAAACCAAATTTTCTTGACCACAGCTGCCTTGCACGTGTTGAAAATGCGACAACAGTACAGTCACGGACTAATGACATTGACACAATATGACTACTTAAACAAAAAAGCAATGCAACAAAACAGCATCATTACAGTAGTCCCCTACTTTCTGGGTTATTTTTAGAAGAAAAATTAATCAGGAAGTAATTCAGTTAGCTTGTTTTTACATTGAGCCCTTTACACATCTTATAACATAACTATACCTTTTATATATATTTAAAAAAATAACAACATAGAAAACTTATACATTGGTTACACAGAGTAACAGCAGGTTGCGATAAGTAGTGTTCAGTAATCACTTGAATGCATTTAAATGTTTATTATTTCATCCAAGATTTCTCACTTAAAAGTCCTGAGAATGTTCATCTTGCTTTGACATTTCCTTTTTTGAATTCAATGTTCTATGGCAAAAAAGTTTTATTTTCTCTCCTTATTTTATATAACATACTAGGCTAGTGATATAAAAGAGAAATTATTGATTTAATGTTTAGCTAGCATGCCTTTATGCTCACTATTCTCACATAGTAATATAATTAAAAAAACATAAGAAAATAAAGAGCTACACATCACACTGCACATAATAATGATGACACACATTGCAGAACACCAAATATAAAGTTTCTGATATTTCAGGCTAAATTGATATATCTGAAGTTGATCAAGATACTTCTGAAGTTTAACATTGGAATAATATGCGAAATATACAAGATCCATATTCTGGTAAAATTATACCCTAAATTAAATTCACAAATTTTATAACCTTCAAATATATACAGTATCCTATATTATATTCACATTGCAAAAGTGTTATCATTATGAGGAGATAAAATCTACTTCTACTCCAGCCATAATTCCCTACTTAGTCTCTATCTTTGTCACTTCCTCAAAATAAGGTTTAATTTCTGTTATATTAAACATTACTTTCACCCTGTGGGTTTCCTTATCCTGAACAAGATATACATTCTGACCTATTTTCTGAGCCCTCAAATAACACTTCCTTGTTTAAGTTGGAAAACAGACGATGACTTTTTACTAATACTAAATCGCATATTTCATAACTAATGGGATTTCAAACTCTTTTGTAATGGTTGTTCGTGCGTCTTTCAGCTACATCCTTCAGTTTCTTGATAGCTAACTGCAATTTTGTCTGGTGATCCAATTCTGCTCTAAAAGGAAACTTAAAAAATTTGCTCTTTCTCTCTGGCCTTACTCTTTTCATGAGCTCAAGGGGCGTGTACCCTGTACTTTCATGACTCAGCGAGTTTAAACAAACTTCTATTTTCTCAATGTGCGATGCCCATCCGGCATGGTTGTGATGGCAGTATAGCCTCAAAAATCTGCGTAGGTCCCTGTTGACACGTTCTACTCTTATTTGTCTGAGGGTGATATACTGAGGTGTATTTCACCATGATGCCACTATATACTAGTGTATTTCTCCATTTGTGACTTCTAAACTGAGTCCCATGATCAGAGACAATGGTCTGGGGTATCCCTACCTCATCAACATAATGCTTAACAATTTTATTGGTTATTGCTATTGCCGTGGATTTTCTAATGTGGTACAGTTTTACGTACTTAATGCAAATATCCAGAACTACAAAAAGATACCTCACACCCCTGACACTAGCTGGCAATGGCCAATAATAATAATAATAATAATAATAATAATAATAATAATAATAATAATAATAATAATAATAATATTATTATTATTATTATTAGCACCACGTCTTACTACCCGTTCGGGTTATACGCTTTAAGTACTAATTACACTAATGGATTAGGAATTTGGAAGGTTGAATTAGAGTAAGTGAACCCGCATTTGCGTGGAGGGAGAGTGGAAAACCATTTAGGAAAAACCACCCCCAGTTCACCCGACCGAGATTCGAACCTCGATCTCCCCGTCCTCAGCAGTCGGGCCCAACACGACTAGCGCGTTAGCCAACTACGCCACCGAGGCGGGTAATGGCCAATTAAGATCAACAAAAACCAATTGCAATGTTTTCTTTGCTAACACATTCTTCATCATTCCTTCATATTTAATATTAGATACTTTGCTCTTCTGACACATCTCACATCCCTTTAAAACTTTGACTATCGTTTTTCTCATTCGAGGAAAGTTACAGGACTTCTAAATTTTAAAACATTTACTTATCCCTACATGTCCACTGTAAACATGGCAACTATTGATTACAAATACAATTAGTTCTTTGGGGATGCAAATTGTCCAGACATTGCCTGTTGAGGTTTTTTGAAACAATACACCTTAATAGATTTGGTAATTTTCTACCATAGGTTTTTTTTAAAACTCTGCAACGATTATTCCTTATTTAGAATCTATTCTTTGCAATTGAGGTAGTTCCATTTTAATCCTCTTTATCTTCCTCACTGAGTACCCTTCCCCTTCTTTTTTTAGATCACACCCGAAATTCAGTATCTCCTGCTGGCTCGACTGCTCCTTCAGGGGGATACCGCAATAGAGTATCTGACACAATCTGTTCCCGACCTGCACGGCGAGCACGGATCTCTGTGACGCGTCACCGCTATTAAATGTAATTCATAGCACTTCATATGGCTGAAATGCGAGCATCAATCTTTTTAATGGTGTCATACAATCGATGACGCCACTATTTTCCCATCATACATGTCATAACTTGATGACACACTCTAAGGACCGTGTTAAACTTCGTCATTGTGAATTTATATAGTATTATGTTTTGTGAGAGTTGTGACTCAAGCATTAATTTAATTTAAGTTTGTACAATCGATAAGTAACAATAATAGTGCCGTATTAATGTAATTACCAAAGTTATTTGTATTTATTTATTAGTTAACTTGATGAAGTGTAACTTGAGTCCAAATTTAGGTGTGTAGTAGTTTATTCATACATAATTTGTGAGCTATATTTGTTTACACGATTTAATTTCTTTGATTTACGTTCATGCAAACTATAAGTGGCAATAATAGTATTGTATTAATTTAATTACATGAAGTATCAATATTTATTTATCAGTATATTCGGTGAAGTGTAAACTTAGCTTTACGGTATAGGCCTCGCTAGAAGTTTTACCAAATAGGCAATTCAAATGTTTTAGCACTCTAAAAAACCTTTTTAAAAGGGTTTAATAATACAAAATAATAATAACTATTGATTAGTGAATTTGATGAAGTGTAAACATTACCCTATAGCCATGTTTTACTATGTAGGCAAACTGGGGTATAGAATGAAGTAAGAGTGGGATTCTTTATTATTATTTCAGTGTTAAACTATTAAAAATATGTTTTCTTGCTCCTAAACATACAAAATTCTAAAGTTTCCGACTATAACAAAATAAACCTTGTCAAAAAAAAACTTTTTTGTGCAAAATTTAATGGGATGTTTTCATAAAAAACAAATAATAAAAAGAAATAACCTAACCTTTCATGTGCTATTAAATACATATATTGATTAATTATCTATAGGATCTGTGCATAAAATACCAATTAGGCCTAGGTGAATTTTCTAAGATTTTTTTAATGACTAAGAGTTTTTTTCATCACTCTTATTTTGTCATAATTTGAAACTTAAGATTCTTGTTGTGTGAAAGTATAGGTGCTAGAAAACATTACATCTATTATCATTTGACAGAAAATAAAATAAAAGAACCTCGCCTTTGGATCACACTACAGCCGGAAGGCCTATTAGTTTTAGAGGCATCTTAGAAAACAAAACTTAAAAAGGTTTAAATGTTTATGAATCTGAGTCTTAATGTTTAATTTGTAGGCCTATGGAAATGGATTTATAAGTTTTTTTTAAAGGTTATGGAAGCTTGGGTAGTACTTCATCTTCGAAACAGGCAAAGGAGGTGCACCGTGACAAAATCAAATTGTACCGAAGAAAATTGAGGGATTCGCTCAACCCCTTTGAGCTCAGAGAAATTGAATTTAGTAATCTGTTTCGTTTGACAAGAAGATTGGCCATGGACTTGTGTGAAACACTGTTTCCTCATTTAGAAGGGCAGCGCAGGAACCATTTACATGTTCATACCCAGGTAAAAAAATATCATTTAAATGTTTGTTTTGTAACATTAATCAAATTTAATAGTCCTAGCTCTCTAATTCAATGTGTTGTAAATATTGTTAGCATTAGACAAAGAACAGAGACAAAACCTAAGAACCATACCTATTAGACAGGTTTTTTTTTTGCTTAAAAATCCCAAAAACCCACAATGTATACAAGTATAACATTTACAAAAATGAGGGGAACCCAATGATACTAAATTCAATTATGTTAAATACTCAGCTGACTTGATCTAAACTTGATACTATTTCAATTGCTAATAAATTAAAATCTCAATTATTTTTCATAAAATAAACAATTTGACTTTGCATACTCTGCTATAAGATGATGGGATCATGGATCAAAGCTGTTGGTTTACCTAATATATGTTCCATACAGTTTAACTTGGATTTTATTAAATAGTCTAAATATTGGAACAATAAAATAATGAAAATATCATTACATTCACCATTTACTAGAGAGTGAAGTGATAGTATTAAAATTTTAGTGAGTTGGTATCCTAAGAGAAATACGATGTGTTATATCATGAAGTGCTTATGCATCATTCCCCAAAGAAATAATATAAATGCTTAATGGTGTTGGTAAATTATGTGTATTGTATATGTAATAATGTTGCAGGTTCTCACTGCTATTCGCTATTTTGCGACTGGCAGCTACCAAGACTTTTGTTAGGTGGTGTGTCAAACTTCTGTCGGCAATTGTGTCAGGAAAATAAGCAGGTTAATTACTCAGCATTTGGCTGCAGTGTGGCTAAAGTTTCCTCAGACATTTGCAGAACGACGACACAGAAAAAACCAGTAAGTTTAGTTAATTTCAACATAATTAAAATTTGTACTCTTATTTAAAGTTTAAAGATAAATAAATAAAAATAAATGATTACCTCTAAAGACAAATACATATAACTTAGTGTAAACATTTATTTTAACAAAAATAAACTTTACCTAGCTTCATTTTTCTTAAACCCAGCCAAAACTAACCTCACAAATTGTAATTTTGCTTTTGACAGAATTTATTTTACATTACATCCACTAACTTTGTATGTTGGTGCAGACTTTATGCGGTCACTTAACTATGTTCACACAAAGCAGGTTTTATGTAAAATTCATAATACGTCATCTTAACCCAAATTAACCCTTGTGAAAGAACAAACAACCAATTTACTGTTATTTTAAATTAGGCCTGAAGACTTTAGGAAGTTAATATCGTTACTTGATAACTTTATTCCAGGCAAGTGGATTAGATTATAGCCACATACACAAAAACACGTGCCTTGGCCTAGTTGGATGTCCGGATTTTAGATAGGCCTATGTTATAATATTTCTATATGACTATGATATAAATGAATTCATTTTGTTCTCAGGTTTATTCATGCAACTGGTGTTGATGGTGTCATTGGTTGTATCGACTGTACACACATTGCCATATCCAGGCTAGTTGAGAATGAGGTGGCTGCATATTTTAATCATCACCAACTTCACTCTATCTATGTGAAAATAGTGAGTAATCCATAATATAAATAATTATTTCTTGCATTTTAAAGAGATTAAGCCTATGTATGATCAGAATGTAAAATATTGTAGAACTTACCAATACTTATGCTAATTATCTTTTATCAGGCTTGTAGTTACAACCTCAGGGTGGCTACAGAACTTTTATTATAAAATTCCCTGACTTTTCCAGGTTTTCCAAAAAATTTTGTCCAAATTTCCATGACTTTTATTTTCCCCACTTCATCTAGATAAATGGCGATTTTTACATTTATTACATCAATCACAAGGGCCTATCTTTTAAAAAAATTCCAAGCTTAAACATAACAATTTAATAAGTTTTTATTTTTAAATCTTTTAGATATTATTTGTGACACTGTGCAAAGTTTGTATAAAAACAGGCAAATAGAGAACATAAAAATAACTTTTCCCCAGTTCACCTCGATGAATGGTGATTATTAAATTAATCAAATAGGCTAACTCAGCCTAGATTAACTTTAAAAAATATGAGGCATAAATATACACAATAATTTAATAAGTTTTTCAGTTTTAAATGTATTAGATACTATTTGTGACGCTGTGCAACTATTGTATTATACAAAACAGAAAGTCATTAGCTAGAACTTTGTCACCATTGTTTAACAAAACACCAAAAATAAAATCATTTAAGAAATAAATCACTTTTAATTAAGTGTGCACTTACAGTAATTAATTTGTAAAAACTAACAGATTTGTGAAATTGCATCTATTTCTTCTTCAAAGATTCTATTTCTTCTTGTAAAATATCGGCTTGTTTTTGTGCTTCTGACAAGATTTTCTGTTTTTTAGCTTGGAGTTATTTTTGCAATACCGCTGCCGGTTTCCTATCTCCCTCTTATTTCTCTCCATTCTGTTTGTCTGTCATTTTTGTTCTAAACTATCCTTATATCTTGAACGGGCATTGCGGACAGAATAAATCAAAGACTTGGTATTGTCTACTTTCTCTATCCCACCAATTGCTTTAACTGAATATAAATCTGCCTTTGTGCAATGAGAGAAGCTTCATTTAGGTTTTCCATAATACATTCTCGATTTATCGAAAAACCTCTTCCCAAAATCGCATTCCCATGAGAAAGAATGAGAATCAATCTGAGAAATGATATCTACTTATGGTTGTCCTCATTACTTGGAAGAATACTCATTCATAATGTGTCTAGTCTATCATGTTGTTTTGAAAAAGCATTCATTATTTCCAAAAATCTTGTTGGCTACACACACTATTGAACTGGCGATCCACAAGGTCAGCTGCAACACCAGTGATCCAATTATTTGCTAACACTATCTCCAAAGTAGACTTCAGTCGCAGCTACTGCAGGGTACAAGAACGATATGGCTTTGGTTAGTTTGTATTTAAGAGGGGAACGCTCAAGAAGCTTTGCACATAGCTCCTGTAGACATTTCTTACAATCTTGTATAAAGAGCAGAATTTCCTTTTCTGATACACCTTTAGTTTTTCTAATGGCCTCTCTGGTTGCATATCCAAGATCCACATACTTTGCATTTAAAAGGTTGGTTTCGTTGAAAATGCCTAACTCAAGCAATGACCTAGCAGCATACAGCTTATCACTGTTTACAAATCTCTTCATTAGAGATTTCATAAGAGAAATTAGAGCCTCATACAAGAAGGGTGCAAGAGGAGCATCTGATTGAAATTGAATGAGGAATGGTTCTACCATGATTGTAACGGACTGAAAAAAGCTAGTTTAGGTGCAAGTAGCTTGTCTTTCACAGAAGTCGAGATAATATGAAAGCTTACGATAATTGGGTGCTTTCTTTGCTGCAATGGATTCATTTACATATTTGATTACATTGGGGAGAATAGTTTCCGCTAGCTCAACAACTTGTATATTTTGCAACCACCTAACTGCACCGAACTTTTTAGGATAGAGTTCACTGCCACTATAATGTACATAATCTGCTCTACGTGCAGGAACATTTTTTAGTAAATTATACAGAGCCCGAAGAAATTCAACAAGCCCCCAATTGGTTGAATTTATTGCCGCTTTGAAAGCACAATGGAGACTATGGAGGCCACTACTTCTGATTGTAGGACTATCTGGATCAGTAGTGGGATTTTAGCTCTCGAATGACATTAGGTCCATCCATTGACACCAGTAACAGCTTGACATTTTTCAATTCTAGAAGTGCATCTGAAACAACCTTTAACAGGTCAGCAGCTGCCGCATGGCCGAGGAAGGTCGATGTGAAGTAGCGTGTTGAGACTTAATTTGTTTTTAAATTCCAAAAGCGTACCATAATGTCCATTTGACCCTTTTGGGCAACCTTGTTAGAGACTTGTCAAATCCAATCACTATTTCTGGACACTCTAAGCACATCTTTACAAGGTCTTCATGAAAGTATGGGGCCAAACCATACAAGATTGTGTAACCAATTTTGGCCCTTCCTAATTGTATTTTTTTTTTGCAATTGTACTGTCTGGAAACATTAATTTAAAGAGATTAACACTTTTTTCGCTACCCGCATTGAAGTGTGTGACATTATAGAATTCAAGCGCCAAATAATTTCAGATTTTGTCACATTATCGTTCACAATAAAGTTTCTCCGTCTTCCGGTTTCCTTCACAGCAACAGCAGTAGACACAATCTCAATCACACCCTATAAAGCGAAAGAAAATATTATTATATACTAACCTGCCTTTTTATTCTATCTATTTTTGTAACAATTATGTAGAAGAAGCCTGGGTAAATTGGTGTAGTTGAAAATAACTTAACTTTGGCTGTATCCAAATAGTCTACCTATTTACTATACCCAACATTTTATTTAAGGTTAATAATAATTCTAGTTTCCCTTTAGCTTGCATAAAACATAATTTGTCCTCCACCAGCAGAAAATACACAAATAAATAAAACTTAAGTAGGCCTACCTCATTTTTTGCTGACTCTGAAGATAGTGGTGGTAGTAGTAATGGCGAGATGACATTCACAGCAAATGACTGGGCAGAAGTTGTAATGGTGGAATTGGAAGAATTTCCTTTTAAAAAAGCAGTCATTGAATAACTCAGCGTTTTATTCAATGTGGCAGCTTGATGTTTTTTGCCTAGAGCGTGACTTGTCAGAGCATGTTTACCCATGTTGCTTAATATGAACTTTTTATTACACAAATTACACACGGCAGAGTAGTTATCATCTTTTGCTGGCCTAAAGCCCCGTTGACACGACCCAAGTATACTTGGACAAAGAAAACTTGGACGCTGCGCGCACATCACTTGGACACTACTTGGATCGTGTCAACTATTCATCCCAGCCCACTTGGATGGGAAGGTTATATCCAAGTTGAGTAGGACGGTGACCAACTTACTTGGATCCAAGTCGAACTTTGATGAGACACAAAATGGCGTCAACTCAAAACACGGAGGGGGAAATCCGTAAAAGAAAACTTATAAAAATTATCAAATGGACGGATAGGAAAAATGTAAGGTTCATGGAACTTTATGAGGCAGAGGGAGTGTTGTGGAATGTGAGGTTAGCAGACTATAAAAATAAGGATGCGCGGAACTCGGCTGTAGAAAGAATAGCCAAACACATGAACATTCCTGATTTCTGTGCTAGTGACGTTCTTTAAAATATTAACACCATGAGAACGACCTATAAACAAGAAGCTGATAAAGTAAAAGCAACGAATACAACAGGCACAGCTACTGAAGATGTTTATGTTCAAAATGTTGTTTGGTATGAAATAGCCGACAGATTTCTACGTGGTGTGATGAGCATAAGAAACAGCAAATTCACAAATTTGGTAAGTTTTCCTAGTTTTATATATAACTTTTGTTCATATTATTTTTTATGAAGCCTGTATGATATGATGTAAAATCTTAAATAGAATAAAATAGTATATAAGAATTATTAATAATATACACATATATACATAGTACATAACTATAAATATATAATGTATATTATGCATACATATAAACATATATGCATATATACACACAGAGAAAAATATACTGTTTCGCAGTTAACGAAATTAAAGCTTGTACACAGGTCTTCAGAATAAAAAATTAATATTTTTCAACTTAGGCCCTAGAACGGCATATAATTTTTAATATAATATTTTGTATACATTTTTGTACATAATTTTACACCGTGTCACACAAGCAATTTGGTCTTAACAAAGGTATACTCCACTTTGAGCTTAACTCCTTTATTTAATATTGTTTTTATTGGTTAAGAAAGAGAACATACGTATCTAGAAAAAATTGATAAGATTTTTGATCCCTTTTATTGAAGATATTCTTCCTCTAGGTGAGAAGGTGGACAATTTAAAAAGAATTAATTTATAATTCAATACAACACCTATATTAATGTATTTATTTTAAAATTACAAATACAGAGAACCTGGTATGTCAACTGGCTGTTTGCCAAGAAATTTAAATGAATGTATTTTTTCTTGTCATATTTATTATTGCTTCAGCTAGTGTATAATCATATTTTGCCACGGGACAGCACCATCGGCTAAGAAATAACTCATGTATTTCTGCCTTCGACGATCTGCAAGCAGAGAGTAGTTGTTGCTGCCCTGTTGTTTTGTTATGCTTGACAAGTTGGTGGATGTTGCTTCCATTCTCCACGAGCCAGGCCTTACCTGTCCATTAGCATCTTCAGTGTCAATAATACCCGGGGGTGCATAATAAGGACGAGAAGTCTTCATCAGCCAGTTATGAAGCACACACGTAGCTTTCACAATTTTGTCAACTTTCTCAGGGTTCAAGTAGATAGGTGTGCGATAGATTCGAAATCTCATTGCCATTATTCCAAATGCGTTTTCAACTATCCGTCTAGCCCGAGAGAAACGGTAATTGAAAATTTTTTCTTCCTCTTTCAAAGGCATTTTTAGAGAAAAGGGTTTCATGAGGTACTGTTTAAGGGCAAACCCTTCATCACCCAATATAACACCCCAGTTTGGGAAGTTCAGAGATCTGTCCTCTATCATTTCCTTTAGTGTAGAGTTGTCAAATATTGTACTATCGTTCATTCTTCCCTGAGTCCCTACGTCTATGAAGATGAAACTGTAATTACTATCCACAAGAGCCAGGAGAACAGTACTAAAGAATCCCTTATAATTATAAAAGTCACTTTCACTGTCATGAGGCTGTTGAATGTTGACGTGCTTCCCATCCAATGCCCCACAACACCCTGGAAAGTTCCAGTGCTCTTCAAACCCTCTTGCAACAGAAGACCACTCTGCAGCACTCTTTGGCACCTGAAACCAAGAAAGACACACACAAAATTAAATTAAATTAATTAGATAATGTCTTTATAAATACATATATATATGTGTAAATTAAATTTTATAATTACAGTTAATGTTTTTGTTGTAGGTCAGACACACAGAGCGGGAAGATGAAATGAACCAGAACCAGAAAGAATCCAAAACAGAAGATGATACTAGCAACTCTCACACTATGGACTTTGATGTCATATCACTCAATGCTGAATCATCTTGTCCAATCATTGTGACTGAAAGTTCAAGAGAGCCTATTGACGATTCTGGTAACAACATCACACCTCATACTGCAATTGAAAAGGATGGACCCCCAAAGCCAGGATGTAGCGGTTTCAAGACTCCAAAATCCTCTTTTGTTAGAAGTAAAAAAAAAAAAAAAAAAAAAAAAAGAAGTGATATCCCTGAACACATTGAACGAACAATAGATATTCTGAAATCTTTGAAAGACGATGTGCAAAGAAGAGAGGTGGCTGATGAATTTTCACACTTTGCACAGAATATTGCATGCCAGCTAAGACAAATTCCACTTGCTGACGCTTTGGAGTGCCAGTTCGAAATAATGAGAATTATTCAACAAAAAACGATTGAGCATCATGTGTCGTAATCAGCCTTATCATGTGCCATCCAGTCCATTGGAAGACGCATATTACCAGAGATTTGACAACATTCACACCTCAATGTCACCCAGTCCATCAAACACTCCATCTTCTAGTCCATTAGTGACACATCTGACACCAGGGCCTGAATACAATGAGGTACTCCATAGCACCCATCATTTGCCAACAAAAAATTCTGCTGATGAAAACTCTCTTTTGAATGTGGCTATCCGCAGTATTGGTGGTTTCGAACATGATTAGACAGTATAGGACCCAGTTTATATATTTTCAATAATTTAAAATAAACAAGTTAGTAAAAAATAACATTTAAAATAAAGATGTTCAACTTACCCGAATGTAATTTTCCAATGCTTCATAAATTGAATCCAGCACTAATGTTAGGAACTTCGATATAGAAGATATCGGCACTCGATACAAACTTTCTAGCGTTCGGAAACAACAACCACTTGCCAAGTAACGAAGAGTAATTTGCAATTTCAATCTTGCAGGTAATGCAGCTCTCATGTTAGTGTCAAGTTTTTGAATTTTTGGTTTTACGAGTCCTAGCAATTCATCGAATTGCACAGTAGTTAATCGTAGATGGTTCTTGAAAGTGTCTTCATCCTCAACCGCTACTTCACGAAGGAAATTTGTGGACGCTCCAAGAGCCTCACGTCTAAGTATCCAGTTCCGGGTCCAGACTCTCCTTTTTCTATTTTCTGAACGTTTTTTAAGAATTTCAACTTCCTGTATGAGCATATCCGTGACCGCTCCGATACCCTCCAAAACTAAATCCGCCATCTTTTTGATGTCTTCTTGTCTGTCCAAGTAAATAATCGTGGCAACTAACTTGGACCAAGTATACTTGTACAAGAACACTTGGTCCAAGTTGTGATCCAAGTATACTTGGACCGAGTCAACGCGGCTTAACCCACTAAAATTTCGAATCTAATAACCACGATTCATTGAAACGTGTTTTTTAAATATATTTAGACATTGTCAGGATTTTAATCTACATCAAATATCTTCAGTACACACACGCGCCTAAAATCTGAACAAAGGTATAACTTCTAAATCAAAGGGTTTGATTTGAATGCCTCAGTTAAAATCCACGTGAAAGAATTAGCGAAAATGGAAGGTAAGGCAGCACAGCACGAACTAAGGAACATTATCACTTAAAAACTGCGTCGTTACGATTAGAAATGAAAGAAATGGAACATCACTTAGGCAAACTGCTTTTTCAGTCACGTTAACATTTTAACAAAAATCTAGTAAAAATTAAATTAAATTGTATTAGTTTTTACATCCTCTTTTGAACTAAAATAATCGTTATCTGTCAGGTAATCCAGGAATAGTGATTTTAAAATTGGAATTAATATAATGTATTTTTCAATACTTGCGCATGCGTAAGATGTATTAAACGCGTTGTTATTCCAGTACTTGCTCATGAGTATGACAAAGACTCAAATATCTAGTTCTAGATTCTCCTATGTTCGAATGAGTCACATCATCAAATTATCAAGGTCAAGAATCATCCCTACTTCTCTCTCGCTCACATATCAGTTCTGCCTGTACCCGCTAGTTACACTCACTCTTTCTTTGTTCAGTTCCAATTTCAGTCTATTATTAGACGGGCTCACTGGATCGCTTGCTACAAAATAAAGCTTTGTAGGAATATTTGCGCCAATACAGTAAACAACTCATGTTATAACACCATCTCTTGGCATTTGCATTTTGTATCTATTGCAGTCTATACATTTCCTGACCTGGCAGTAATTTTAAGTTAATTCCCGGTCTGTAGCCACCCTGAACCTACACATTTTGCACATTGATCCCATGATGTAAAGATATAGAGGTGAGCCCACACGCATGCTTACCCCCACCTCGCCACATTGCTGCCTGCCACTCTGACATCACCTGGGTTGCAAGCTATCTGCGTTTTCACCCAATTTTAGTTTATCTTCAAGCGCCAATCCATTCTACACGTTCCACCAAAAACAAATTCGTCATGCCAAATTGTGCAGTATATGGCTGTCACAATCATTCACTTAAAACAAAAGGTAGTTCAATTAAATACTTCCGATTTCCACAAAGGGAAGATATCAACGCAAAATGGGTTGCAGCATGCAAAAGAAAATGCAAAATAAATTTCAAGAATAGTGAGTCAAAAAGTGTTCATTTATAAAATATAATTATTTAATTTTGTTTGATTAAAGCTATTTTAATTTTTGATATTTTGTCTCCAGCTGTAATATGTTCCATACATTTCGAACCAGAATCTTTTACGAAAAGCAGAGCGCAAATGATGCTAAATTATTCACTTGAAAAATGCCGAAAGCTAAAAGACGATTCAGTTTCACTGTTACACCTTCCACTAAAAGAACACAAAAACCAAGATAATCAACGCTCAGAAAAATACAAGAAAAGAGATAGAAAAAATCTTGGTCATGAAATATTGGTAACAGCTTCGACAAATTCATGTTAAGTCCTATTGTACTATTTAAAATATGTTTGTTCACCAAGGCTCATTGACTTTTATGACTGTGCATATGGGTAAAGTCACAGTATTTATATGTTACGTATGGGACATTTGATAACACTTTTTTGTATATTGTACATAGTAAAAAAATAAATCAATGGTCAACTAATATTTTTATTGGCAAAATATTTCTTGCTTTAAATAACTACTAAGTTAGAAAACTCCACCTGTTGTCACATTTGCATAATAAAAAAAAGGGGGCGGTTACGTATGGGACAGCAGAAAATATGCTTTTACAAATAGCACAACTAAAATGCTTTTTTTTCTGAATCACTAATAGTAAATAAAAAATAAAAATGTTAATTTACTAATACACAGAATAGCTTAACTTATAATTATAATAGAAATTAAAAATTCTTCACTATTTAAATTTAAAATAATTTTTTAAGTGTTACGTATGGGACATTACATTTGTTACGTATGGGACTTTGCAAATAATAAATCATGTATGTCATTTTAAATTTTTCCTTAAATAGAAATAAATGAGTATTTACTGTTCACTTGTTTTTTTTTAGACCTAAAGTTTCAATAGCTAGCTCAACATTTTGAACTTCATCATTTATAAGTGAAAAGTGTCCACGATTATTTATAGGATATGGAGAAGTTTTCAGTTTGGCTAGAATTTCTTCCATTTTGATTGTATCTTTTTCAGCAACTGCAGGCCACATAAACTTATTTTCACCAATAGGTTTCATGAATGAAATTGTTACTTCTTCAGAATTGACTTCTTCAACAGCACCAGGCCACCAATCACTGTTATACATAACTGCGACCCAGTCTCCGCAGTTCACTTTTAAAGGTACACTAGGAATGTGCATAGCAGGAATTGCCTCTTCAGGAGATGAACAAGCAACACTTTTTGGAGTCCACACCTCTACTTCGTAACTGGCTTGTTCTTTCCTTGAAAAAGATGAGTGCATCCACAGACCTAAATTACCACTAGGCAGTGGTTTTGCAAAATGAACTCTATGGATACCTTTAACTGGTGTAGCTTTTTCCCATCGTTGTTTAAGTTTCCTATTCTGAATAGTTTGTATCTTCTGAAGAAATTCTTCAAACAACACATTTATACCTGGAACTTCTTTTTTGGCTGCCTCAGCAAAGTCATTTGCTGTATTTAGAATATATTTCTTTCGTAAAACTGCCAGCCACACATTTCTCTTAACTGTTGCCCCAAGGCCATCAATTGCACCTTTACCATGGGCCGTCTCAAAAAAACTCCAATCTGCCTGAATGTTGTGGTCTCTCTCATGCATCATTATATTTTGCATATTAAATCTATTTTTAAATTGAGCACCACACCCATCAGACCAATAATGAACATAAGTGATTGGGGAGATTAGTGTAGCTGCATGTAGTAGTATAGCCGAGTTAAATGTAAAAACAGCATCTTTAGTGTGATTAATATCATTTGAAACTACAACATAATTAATGTGCATTAAATTACCATCAGAGTTCTTGTAATAAATTATGCAGGTAAATATTGTAGCTTGAATTGCATTCCAGTGAGCAGCCATTATTTCATTCTGATAATTTAGTTGATAGTTTTCTGCAAAATCTTCATGAATAACAGTTTCCCCTAACTTCAAATGTTCTTTTAAAGTTCTCATTTCTGAATGTTGACGGTTAGTTGTGTATACATGAAGAGAAAATGGCTTCAATTGGCTCAATAGTTCTTCTTTTGCTTGCTCTATATCTACTACAACCAGTTCCTTAACAGTTCGCCCCTCCACACGCTGCCATTGATGAAAAGAAACTACAGAATTTTCATCAATGTCAGATTCAGTGAACTTTCTTTCCATCCATTTTTCAACTCCACATGTCTCACATGAACGCATGCAACACATTAAGGTTTTGCTTTCATTGACATCAAATGAACAAACTGTCTCCTTGACAAGTTGTTCCCCACTAGATGTTATCTGTAATGTCTTATCCACTTTATTAAGACCTTCAATCAGCATTTCTAAATTTTCATGGAAGGAACACATGCAAACGTCATGGTCCTTAGATGATGTGGGAAATACTACTGGTGGCTTTAGTATTTTGAACATTGTTAGACCTATTTTGAAACCACACTCTCTTTTGAACAATTGAAACGCTTCCTTAATTTTCATTATTAAGACGTGTTTCTGGATATGTTCACGTTTACCAGTTTCAACATTTTTGACAGAAACATATTCTTTTTTCCCTGGTAGAATCCTGCTTATATCATTCCTTTTGTAAAAAAGTCTCACATTATTAATTTGTTCTTCACTCAATGCATCTGTTCGTTTTTTTCTTAATTTAATCTCTTCCTTTGATAACAGTTCTAAGTTGAGCTCACTAGCCAATTGCTTTAATTTTTTAGGTGAAAGATTTTCAATTACTTTTGATAGAACCGGAACTTGTTTTGTTGGCGTTTTTGGTAAATTGTTTTGAACTCGCTTTACAGCTTTTCCCAAAACTTGAGGTGAAATTTGTGATGTTGAAGGTTTTTCAATCAGGTAGCTATTTGAATCTTTATCAACAGTAGGTCTACATTTACTTTTCTTTGCTGCTCTCTGGATTCGCTTTCTTTCTCTTTCCCATTTCTTTTGATTTTCACTCTCTTCAATACTCAACTTATTTTTTTTAGTTTCCTCAATTTTTTCATTCTTTCTCTCTCCTTCCTTTTTTCTGCTTCCCATGCTTCTTTGTTTTCTTTTTTCCTTTTACGGTGCTCTCTCACTCTCTCTGCAATAGGTGCCATTTCTAGCCTATGAAAAATGTAAATAAGTTATAATTAAAAATATATCTAGCTCTACATCAAATAATTACAATAGGTCTAAATCTAAATCAGATTTTCAACTTAATTCACTGGAGTATGATATAATAGTTGTGGGTTAATGGCATTTTCTATGTAGGACTTCATTACATTAATTCTGAAAAGTTACACATTTTAATAAGAATTGTGTGGTGATTAACTAGGGATATTGAAAACCTAACCTTTGCCTTTCCTTTAACAAATAGAGAAAATATATTTAGGATCTATCATTTATGAATTTAAATAAACACTTTCAACTAGGCCTATATGTTAAAATATTAGCTATTACAATTATAAACTTACCTATTTTTCCAGAAATTGTAGGTTATATAGTAGATCACAAGTTTCAGTAAACAAAACAGTTAAATACTTGAAGGCAAAGACCAAATAAAATGCATCATAGATCATTAATACAAAATGTTATTTTTTTTTTTATCAGTTTACAGTGTTATCAGAATTTAATTAAAATCCCAAGTTTTTATTTCCTCATAAAGTGTTAGTAAACTTTTACTAGAAGAAATAAAGTAACACGAAATATAAATTTGTCCCATACGTAACACTTTTTTTTTTTTTAAATTACAGGTTAAATAAAAAACAAAACAAAAATAGAATCCACTTTAACCTTTGACAAGTATTTTAAAATTTAGCGAAAAAAAAAAAAGTTTTATTAATTTAACTCTAACATGCTTAAAAATTAAAAAAACTATATACTTTTGTTACGTATGGGACATCTAAATTGTTTTTTTTTTTTTTTTTTAATTTGTTGTCCAACAAATTTTTATCAGTCATTACTTTTATGTTAGGGTATAGTGTTTATAATTTTTGGTTAATTTGTTTCCAATTATACTTTTTGTGATGTTTGTATGTATATTTGTAATGTCCCATACGTAACACACAAATAACATCCATTTTGAAATTTATTCATTTAAGGTGAAATCTGAATTTTTTACAACAATATAATTTACTATGTTGTAAAATACAATATCCTATCTTTCCAATGATATAACATACATTATACTACTTGAACTTTCAGATTTTTCTTTTGTTAAGTCAAATACTGTGACTTTACCCATATATAACTACGCAAAAGGGGCAGGGATGAGAGACTATTTAGTAAAACCTCTCCCAATGCACCCAGCTTGAATTCGAACCCCGATATCACCATCACCGTAAACCAAACAAAATTAACTTAGTCATTTATACCTCATGCATCCCAATGCGGATTTTACTTTTATCTAAATTGTTTACTAAGACACCTAAATAGTTATTTTTCAGCAAATTTTATATATCTTATAAATTACCGTCAGAGGATTTCAGATTATTATGACATTATAAATGACATTAGTATGCTTAGCTTTTTGTTTAATTTTTCAGTACTATAAATAAGCAGGAACTGCCAGTATTAAGTGGGGAAAGTGACAAATTTCCAAAAGAAAGGTCAACAACCTGAACCTGCAACCTGAACCTGGTCTCATCAACTGCAAGTCACCTCCTAATGATCTACTGCATCTAAATAATAGGTATTTGAAATAAAGTTTATCACATGTCTTTTTTGTAAAACATTTTCGTGAATATTCAGACATATTATTTGAAAGAAGGAATTTATTTTTAGTAATGGTTATTAATCGCATAAGTAACTACAATTGAAATACCAGTACTGGTATTTTAAAATAATGCTTCACAATTATTTTGCTTCACATCATGTAGTTGGGCAAAATAATAAATATGTCTATTTTTATTATAAATAATGCAAATGCATAATTTATTTTTCCAATATTTAATTTCACGGGGTCTTTCATCATAAAACTTAATACGTAAAATTGTTTGGGTTAATTAATTTAAATTATAATATTTACTAATTAATATATTGAACACACAAACCACCCCAAGCATATACAGCTGGGATTTGAGCCCCGACTAACCTGTCAACGTCAACCTTGAGCAATGTGAGCTAGTGATTCAGGCCACGTGGGCTCCAATGAGGATGTACTACTCATTGAATGTTTAGTTGATAGGAAGTTCTAACCCTTTTTAATTATCTAGAACATTTTATCTAAACAAATATGGTACTTTATGCAATTATAGTGTGTCTAAAATAATAATTGCTGATGACCCAACACATTCATTTTATATTAAATGCTTCCATGGTAAAATACTAGAATTATGTTTTTAAACAGATTAGTCCTACCTCTCTTGTTTAGATTCTCGGTGTTTCAGTGGAAAATATGAATTACATTTTCATACCTATTTCCTTGTATTAGTATCTGTAATGTATATAAGAATACACTTAGCTAAACAATTAAATATGACTAAAACCAAGACAAACTGTTTCAGCTCGCAAATTGAAATTTCCGAAGATATTATTATGAAAATGAATGACAAAATAAAATAGCTCGAAGAAGAAAATTCCCGTTTGAATACCACAGCAGGAGATTTCTTAATGTCTAACAGAAAGTTGAGAAAAGCAAATGTTAGTGGACAAATTAATGGAAGCTAAAAGCCAAATTATTGAAAATGCTGATGAAAAGGTTAGAGAAATTCTGTCACATTATTTTACTCCTGGCCAAATATGAAGTATCCTAAGCAAGAAGAAA
This sequence comes from Timema cristinae, assembly GCA_039000515.1. Lineage (NCBI taxonomy): Eukaryota > Metazoa > Arthropoda > Insecta > Phasmatodea > Timematidae > Timema > Timema cristinae. The sequence goes on from JBCFYV010000381.1 coordinate 48,084, forward strand.
ATACTTCATTGGTCTGGTGAAGATATTGCAGCAGTGATTTCTCTTAGGAGCACAGGCACTGAAGCTTATAGATAACTTAGAAATAAGTTAAATTATCCATTAACATCAGTTTCAACTTTGCGTAGATGGGCTACTAAGATCGATTGCAGTCCAGGAATACTAAATGTAATTATTTTAATGAAACTAAAAGCCACAACATTTTCAGAAAGAGAACGTGTAACAGCATTATCTTATGATGAAATGCACATTTCCAAGTTACTCTGCTTTAACACAATAAAAGAAAATGTTCTAGGTCCACATTCAACAGTTCGGGTTGTTATGGCTCGGGGTATTATTGACAAGTGGAAGCAGCCAATTTTTTATAATTTCGATACTCCAATGACAGCAAACTTTCTAAGACAATTAATCATACAACTAGAATCTCTTAATTATCCTGTTTTGTCCGTAACAAGTGACATGGAGAGATCTAACTGAAGTGTCTGGAAAGAACTCGGAATAAGCGCAACAAAATCTTCTTTCAACAATCCTCATGATGATTCGAGAGAAGTTTTCATGTTTGCAGATACGCCCCCCTTATTGAAACTTGCCAGGAATCACTATAGATCAAGGATCAACTACCTCTTCAGGAGAAAAGATTCAGAAGACATGCATACAAGAGCTGTTGGATATGTCTCAAAAGGATCTTAAAATTGCATTCAAAATAACTCAACAACATTTAGATGTTTCCAAAACCCAGAGGCAAAGTAAAAACTGCCACACAGCTTCTATCAAACACAACAAGCAAAGCACTTACTTTTCTAGGAGAAAAAACTTTACTAAATGAAGATTGGAAAATAACTGCTCACTTTGTTAAACTATTTAACGAATGGTTTGATATTCTAAATTCCAAATATCTTTACAACCCAGACAAAACTAAACTCGCATATGGACTTGACAAACTTGAGCAAGACCGAATTATATCAGAGATGAACGCATTTATAAAATCAGTAAGAGTCACAGGGCACAGACGTGAAATGCCTTTTCAACTAGGAATCCAAGTTACAAATAATTAATTAAAAAAATTATTTCAATATTTGAACGCCAAATTTGGCATTGTTTATTTACTTACCGACAAAATTAATCAAGATGTACTTGAAAATTATTTTTCTTATGTAAGAGAAATGGGATATACCAACAATCACCCAACCACACTTGATTTTAAATTTAGATTAAGATGGTATATTCTTGGGAAACATTCTTCTTCAGTGTTCACAAGAAACCAAAATACAGATGGAAACAATGACGAAGAATGTGTTTCTAATATATTTACAAAAGATCTAAAAAAAAAAAAAAGTTATTCGAAAGAAGAAATTGAGGAATGTACAACAGCTAAAATGCTGAAAGGTAATAATAAGATAATTGAGTGTGAACATGAAAACAATTCATTAAAGGAAGAGCACTTCGATGGAATTGAAGTAGGTGATGATTTATAACAAGAAGACAATAATGTAGTGTCATTAGAGGGACTGAGATATGTAGCAGGCTACGTAGCCCATAAATATAGGTCAAAATATCCAGACCTAGGTATGTCTTGTTAAGAAACCAGTTATAAATTATTTAAAACTATACAGTTAGCAGAGCAGATATTTATTCAAATTCATGGTGATTTCTTAAGTAAAGAAGATAATATCTTAAAAATGGCAACTGAAGCTGTGATGGAAAAGACAAATGAGATACCACAAGAAGTAATTCACTTATTTTTGAAGACACAAACTCATATTCGTTTAAAGGCCTTTAATAAACAGTTGTCTAGCAGTGGCAATGAATTTAAGAGGCAGATTTTAAAGAAGATAAAGACATTTAAATAAATATCCAATTAATAATGTAATTTGTAAGTGATTAATTAATTTAAAAAGTTTGATGTTAATGTAAAAATAATTTCCCTCTAAACATTATACTGTTATTTTAAGCTGCTGGCAATAATATATAAATGTTTGTCTAGAAGTAATTTGTATATACAAATATGTATAAAAAATGTTGTTAGATAGTATGTATATATAGTATAAGAAATGTTAAAATTAAAACATACATAAATATTATTGTACACCACTTTGTTACCATCTATAGTGGTAGAAAAAATGTATTTTTGTTGCCAGTATACAACTTAATTTTAAATTACTTTATGAAAGTATTATTTATCCAATGATTGTATAATATATCAAGATTATTACTGTGCTTTACTTATTTATCCTGTGTAATGGTAGAAAAGATTTATTTTATATTGCCAGTATTAGCACTTGATTTTAAATCGGTAGGCCTGTATGCCAATATTATTTATCCACTAATTGTTTAATTTAACAAGAATGAGTTTTACTTTGTCATTTGTAGTAGGTACTATGATGATAATAAGTAACGAATAAGAATACACCACACGATAGACTAGTTAGTTATATTTCTACTTATCTCCAAGCCTTTACGCTTGATAAATAGCTGCATTCCTCACCCAGAAGACGCCGTGCGCAGTAGCGGACGAAAACGAAGAGCCAAATGACTTCACTTCTTCTTTCTTCACATCACAATTGATCCCACCATGCCTGGCTGGATTGGTGCATGATCAGTTTATTTTCCACTATGGGAACCTCAGGCTAGATTTGGAACAGATGCATTATGATGGAATTAGAAACACTTGGTTGCTTGGTATGTTGCTTGGTACACTCATATAATTAGGGTAAAGACTTAAGAGAAAAAAACTATAATATGTTATGCTGACGTCTATTAATGTACCCATGCTTACATTAGAGATGTAATTTAATCATTAATTTGTGTTAAAATACTGTTTAGTAGCTGTTCTAAGAATGATAGCATGAATACCTACACACACGATGAAAATCATTGTAATGACAGGAAATGCCATATGAAGGAAACCACATTTTAGTTCATTTAAGTTATTTGAAAAAATGACAGCGGGACAAAGGAATTGAACTCGATAATTATTGTTTAACACACCAATGCACTACCACTGGGTTATCCAGGATTCGCCCCATGTCCAGGATCACTTTTCACTCATAATTTAAGGTAGAGCCGGCGATGGATGTATATAAATGTGTATAAATCGTCAATGTAATTATATTCATTGAAATTTGCTGTGATTAAATCTTGTAGGGCCTATACTTGATAGGATAACAACCTTTACAAGCTACAATGGCTGTGGTATCTAATATCTCAAGATATTGACTGTCATATTTAGACAGATTCATCACAGACTCAGCCTAAAACTTTGAGTGAAGAATAACCTGGAGGAGCGTGGGCCAATTCCGAGCATTGGCAAGTTAAGCCAAAGGTCCCAGGTTTGATTCCTCTGTCCCGATATGATTTTTTAAATAATGTAAATAAATTTAATGCTTATATGTTGAAATATTTCAAATCTCTTCATAGATATTATGTCTTAATATAAGCAAAGTAGATTTTACCTTCAATATTTGAAGCTTAACACTTTCAGTACCGTTAGAAAATGTTTAGCATAATTAGGGATTTTTCTAATAACAAAGTAAATATGGTATATTAGTTATACTTATATCCTTTTAAAGATCAGATTATTCTCTTTAATCTGAAACATAGATGAATTATATATGATAGCAAAAGAATATGTCATTAAAAAAACTGTTTATTTCTGATTTAATAAAAAATAAAAATCGAACAAATATTCAATTTTTTGTTATAAACACATTGTAATTAATAAAGTATATCTGTAAAGGCTAAAGTAAATTTGAAACATTACTAAAAATTCAAAGTAACAAATACAACAATTTACTAACTATTTTTTTTAATGAATCAATTTTAAACAGGACGCAAAACACAAACCAACTTAGCACATATTGTAGGCCTACTGATATCGTGTCTCTCGCCTACCATCTTGTCAGGTTACTTTTTTTCCTTGGCTAAACAGACAATTATAAATGCTTAAAAATAAAAGAAATGCAATACATATATAGGAAAAGACCATTTTTTACACAATGTCTAAAAAAGATAAAAACACTATACATAAGTAAATTAATACTGAAGAAAGTTCAGAATTGCTCAGAAAATTTCATGTAAAAACCGAGTAAACCAAAATATGATGTTTGTGAAAAACCTACAAAATAAGTGTGAATAAATTAAAATAAGTAATGATGTTAAAACAACCATTGCCTACAGTAAAAATATAAAACAAAACAATATCCTCATAGATAATAACACAAACTAATCTCAAACAGTGATGCTATAACCATACTCAATGAAAACTGTAAAGATTGAATGTTGCTATCGAAAAAACGATTTCCTGTGCGATATAATGACAATTTTAATATCAAATATTCATAGACAGCCACCAAGCAATGCTAAGAGATGTATTAAAACCTATGAATACATTTAAAACACATGACAAAATGGAAGACATTTTAATGTCTCCCGCTTTCCTCATGGGTTCCACAAAGACGTTTAAATACAGCTCTAGCATCAAGAGTGTTTACACATCTCTATTATTTATAAAAATCAGGACTCACTATTATCAGCTAATGGTTACCATTCACAATCTAAAAATCTCAAGCTCAATTCTAAATAGATATAATCACTTTAACTACAGCTAGGCCTACAATGAGATAATTATTTTTTATTTCCTCTTGAATATTGGGAGACTGCAACTGGATGAACCATCATTGACGAAGGTTATATGGTTGTTAAATTATTTGCTACATTTGTAGACCTAGACATTGATCTAGGTATTGTAGCATTTATTTGGGATATATGCTCCAAAAAAGGTTTAAAACAAGAAAATTCACCAAAGTGCCCCACTATTGCTGCGCCAACTTACTGTTTCCCACACACAAAAAAGACAACAACTTGCCTCTACCAAAATATTGATCAACTGAACGAGGAGAAATATTGGACTAGTAAAGTGTTCTATACCTCGAGGTGGGGTGTGGAAAGTGTGTGACGCGCCTGCGCAAATGGATTGTTATGCCAGAGTTAATTGTTCTACGTAAATTCTACCAGCTCCGCGTGTGTTAATCCTGATATTCTAACCCCTCCCTCTCGTCATTATGTCATGTTGACCGATGTTTTGTATTTACCCCTCTTCCCCCTCTTTGAGCTTGTATAATCATATAAATACTGGTGTTGTTCAACATGAAAGGTACTTCTTGACAGGGCTGTCCTCTAGGACACACCTTGGGTGTCCAGGAAATATTCGCAAGGTACAAAATCCCTTTTCGGCAGTTGTATATTAGAAATTCCTTTTCGTCATATTCAACTTATAAATATGTCTAAAATTTGGACTTGGTAAATATGTCAAACATATTGGACTTAGTAAATATGTCAAACATTTTGGACTTAGTAAATATGTCAAACATTTGTACTTAGTAATATGTCAACATTTGGACTTATAAATATGTCAAACTTTTGGACTTAGTAAATATGTCAAACATTTTGGACTTAGTAAATATGTCAAACATTTTGGACTTAGTAAATTGTCAACATTTTGGACTTATAAATATGTCAAACTTTGACTTAGTAAATATGTCAAACATTTTGGACTTAGTAAATATGTCAAACATTTTGGACTTAGTAAATATGTCAAACATTTTGGACTTAGTAAATATGTCAAACATTTTGGACTTAGTAAATATGTCAAACATTTTGGACTTAGTAATATGTCAGACATTTGGACTTAGAATTTAACGTCACTATGAATGTTGTAGTCTATTCTGGACATGGAATATTTTACCTAACCAGGAATCATATTTAACTGGTAAATGTTTATTCTGCATCGGCAATATGGCGTCTATACCTGATTGTTTTGTAAGGAATATATTTATTTGCGCGGCGGATATAACAGAGATATCTGTGGGTAATTGTTTGTATCGAAAAAGCCCATCAGTCAGTGGGAAGTTTTCGTATTGTAAATGTAAAGTTATAATTATTTTGGTATGAACCCATTTCTACTGAATGGCCCATACGGCAAAATTCTTGTATTATTGTTCATTGTTGTCAATTACGATATTATGATCGTATGCTAATAGTTACATGAATTGTAAACAATTCAAGATTGTACAACCAAATCACGTATTTTCGATACTCTGTTCAAGTTTATTCTCGCCATCAATAAAACTACAAATTGTTACCATTGACATATATTCTTCTTAATCAAGGTTTCCTGCTTTATCCTTCGCCTTTTCCTGTTATGAACATCAACATAATTGAGGTGTGAGTTCGTGGAGAATATGAGTAATTGGGCCTGTGGTTGGTCTGTTTACTTTTGTTTGTATCCTCACAGCCCCTCTGCAATTGTTGTATTTCTTATGTTTATTTTTATTGTCTGTTGTGCGCCAGCCTTATTCTTCGGGGAAGAGTAAGGGCGGCGGTACAGTATGTTTAATATTTTCAGGTAACTCTGGGTATGTACCAGAACCTTACCTGCTAACTCTTATCCGCAATGCTCCGCTAGATTCCCCTGAAGGGCGCTACACAGCTTGGCACTGTCAAACAAGAAATTGTGTGGAGCGTCTCTTTGGGGTGATGAAGAGTGAATGGCGGTGTCTATTAAAGGAAAGGGTCCTAAAATATGCACCATAAACAGCTGGACGTATCATAATCGCTTGTGCGGCTTTAAATAATATGATGCGCCATTACAGAGCTGAAGAGCCCCACTAATTGGTCGCTTAAGCTCTCCTAATGCATGTGGAGCACATTGTAATACCACCTGCCAATGCTGCTAATGTGCGTGCTGCCATTGTCCATCGATATTTTGATTAATAATTCATTCCTAGCATTGTTTTACAAAGGTTGCCTGATTTGTCTTACTTTATATACATGTATTTTTTAAGCTATATTTAATAATAATTAAAACAATACATTTTATTGAAGGAGAATCTACCATTAATAACCTGGCTTAAGACAGAATCTTTGAAATCTAATTAATTATATTGCTTTTAACAGGGAAACACATAGCCTATGTTCGTCCTGAGAGTATACACATTTGTGAAAATTTTGTTTAAATTATTATTGAGATTTTTAAGTCTATCTCAAACTAAGAAACAAACAAAACTCTAGGGAAAACAGCTAAGACAAAATTATATGTTAACAATAATGAATATAAAAAAGTTAATATTTTTATTTGCTGTTAAATTATTGGTTTGTTATTACATGTAAACAATAAAAGAAAAAATTTAATTTTTGAAATAACAACCAGCAAATTTTGTAATGGCTGAAGCCATTGTTTCAATAGCTGTAGCCAGTCTTTCAAAACTCTCTTGAGTTTCCTGTGCTACTGTTGCCATGGTGCCTGCAGCTGTCGCAATCTTTGTTGCCTCATCACCAAGTACTTTAATTTGGTCACCTGTTGTCTGCAACATACATGCATTTATCAGCATGGACATAATCTAGAACTTAGACACCTACTTAAAATAGGTGCTCGTGATAGTGATTTTTTACTTTCAAGACAAGATATAGAATTTTTTTTTTGTCTCAATTTATATTGCATAGTAGCACTTACAAAATGTAATGTATAGATAATCTGATTTTAGTGTGTGAGATGTGTAATGTATTATTATGGATGCATGGAATTTATTCATTCCCATAATCAAGTTTTACAAATTTAAAATTATTATTTTTTACTTACACATGCATTGTTTATATTTACTTCTTGCATTTGAGTAAATTTCTGAACAAATATATTGTCATAGTCATCACATTGTTTACCTGTAAATAAACATTCTCTAACTAATTCATTTGCAAAAGCTTCATATGAGAATTTTGAAGATGGTTTGTATTATTAAGGCAATTTGAGATCCAGCTCACAGATGTTTAAATTTTTGTAAAATAAAAAACAGCTGCCCTTCTAGTATAAAAAATCAAATCCTGCAAAACATGGTGTTAAGGTCTATTGTGTTGGTGGACCTGTTTCAAATGCTAGTTCTCGACAAGTTATATAAAGTCTGTTCATGATAAGTTTTTACCTGAATGATAGTTCGAAAATCATATGTTTAGGTTTAGGACTGCCAACACTTGTAAACGATCATTGTTTTGTTATAAATGTTAAGTTTTTTAATAGCATGTTATATTTTACATTTAAAATCATGTGGACTTAAGTTTTCTTACACAGTTTTATAACTTTAAAATATTGTTTCGGATTGGGTAAAAATAAATTATTAAAACATAATTAAAATTACTTATTCTCAGTTCTGGAATGTTATCTATGTTGTGTCATATAGATCATACTTAATACCTTTTAATACAGGATCGTATTTACTTGGAAAAGAGAAAATACTAGTAATTATATATAAAATAATTATTTTATTATTATTTTATTGTATTTTGAAATATTTAACTAAATAAAATATTTTCATCCACTGCTTGGGTGCATCAATGTAAAGAACTTGTTTTGGTCAAATTCAATCACATGGTTTAAATTCGTGAAGCTAAGTAAGTTAGACATGATGTGGAATTGGGTGGTAAAAAAAACGATAAACAAGCTTTGTGCCTGACCTCAAATAATATTGGCCTAAATTACTGTGGTTAGCTATAAAATTCATACATTATCATACATTCCCCCCCCCCCCCCCCTGCGGGACGGGGTTTAGAGGTTAAGAGATATAGAATGCCCGAAAAACCTATATAACAGCTATAGGGATTACTGTCGGAGGAGGTTCGCCACCATAGAAGGGAAAAACAAAAAGGTAGAGAAGATCTTAACGAAAGGGTGTCCCCAGGGATCGGTAAGTGGACCGATCTTCTGGGACGTGGCATTGGAAAAAGGGCTGCAGGAGGTGGACGAGCTGGAGGAAACTATAGCAGTGGTAGCGTTCGCGGACGATATCCTGCTTATAGTTAAAGGTAGATCAAGAATAGAGCTGCAGACAAACGCGAACAGGGTAGCGAACCACTTTAATGAGTGGTGTAGGACAGTGAAACTGTGTATATCGGCAGCCAAAACCAAGTATATGGTATTTAAAGGAAATTTAGGAGGAAGAAATCCTATAATAAGAATAGAGGGGAGGAAGATTGCTAGAGTGAAAACCTACAGGTACTTGGGGGTAACAATAGATGAGAAAAGAAACTTTGACGTACATACGGACCAGGTGAGTGCCAGGGCCAAGAGCATTATGAACAAAATCGTGAACATAGGGCACAATAAGTTCAAATTACCACTGAAGACAATCAAGGTTTACTGTCAGGCGCTGATGGGGGCGATAGTCGGGTATGGGGCAAGCGCTTGGGCGCATAGGCTCAAGATAAGAAAACATCGGAACCGGTTACTGGGAGTTCAGAGGAACGTATTGATAAGACTGTCGGGTGCGTACCGCACTGTCGCCACGGAAGCCCTGACAGTGATCCTTGGGGAAATACCAATGGACCTGGTGGTGAGGGAGAGAGCGGCGAGATATTGGCTTAAGAAAGGTAATGGGAACAAGGTGGAGGAGATTGTCGGACGGGGAGCCATAACAAGGAAAGAAATTAGTATCGCCCTGCTAGAGGAGTGGCAAGAGAGGTGGGACGCTAGTGTGAAGGGAAGGAGGACCCACTCATACCTAAATGACGTAATGGAGAGGTTGAGTTTGAAGCACCTTCAACCATCGCCGGGACTGACCCAATATCTGTCAGGGAAGGGGCCATACAGAGAGTCGCTGCATGCTCTGGGGCTAACCGATACGGACAGGTGCGACTGCGGAGCAGTGGCATCTCCGGATCACGTGGTCCTGGAGTGCGAACAGTATGATATGCTGAGATGGGGTCACCAGGAGCATATTCAGGGTGAATTAGTGGGAAACATCTTGAGGAACAAGGAAAAATGGGTTCACCTGGATGCAATTGCTGATAACATCACGTGGTGGGAAAAGGAAAAGTATATAGAGAGGATCCGAGAGGAAGGAAAGGAGAGAGTAGTGGTGTTGAAAGAGGAATATGGAATGGGAAGAATCAAAGTTGGTGAAGTTGGAGGAGTGAACGAGGAGGAAGAGGGTAGTGACTGGGAAATGAGTAGTGGATAAAGAAGATGGAAGTGGAATACAAGGCAGGGAGAGATGAGTCGCAAGTAGTATAGGAAGTGCAAAAGAAGGAGAACAGAGAATAGAGGGAAGGTAGGATTCCCGCGACCTGGACCAGTCGTGTGGGACATGGCTGGAAAAACCGGCAGCAGGGAAGACTCCGGAAGTGAAAGTTGGAAGTCGATCGAGGAAGGGATGAAAAGGAGGAAGCATGAGTCAGATAGAAAAGGAGCAAACCTGAGAGTGGTTGCAAGAAATTTTTTATCTAGTTTTAAGTTAGTTGTAAGTAGGTTAGGGGTTTAGTAAGTGGTTGCTAGGGTAGAAGGTAGCTACAACCTATAGGGGCGCTCCCCAGGTGGCGGATAGGGATTGCTCGTCGCACCACCAAGAGCTCGGCACTGTTAAAACTCCGTCCAAGGCGGTCGTACGTGGAGATAGGTGGCGGGAAAGAAAGGGTACGGGGGAAATAAATACGGGGCGGACAGTAGCGAAGAAAGCTCAAGGAAAGGAAATAACGCCACTTGACTAGTTACCTGGAAATGTAATTTAACCAAGAATAAAATGGATGAAGGTGTTTAAGAGGTAATTCAAGGAAATAAAACCGGAGGAGAACTGGAGCCTGGATTATCATTGAGGAGCCAGGCTCGACAGTTATCGTTGGTTAATGTTAAAAAAAAAAAAAAAAAAAAGTATCCCGGCTTGTATTAAGAGGCGCTAAAAGGGGAGGCCTTCTGTGCAGGACGTACCTAGTGCAGGACAAACATATCCTATATCTTTCCTTTCACTTCATTTCTTCTTCCTTCACCTTTCACCTTTTTTTTTTTCAACTCTTCTCCCATTCGCTTTATCTCTCCTTATTCCTTCTTCCCTTCCCCCTGCCGACCATCATGCACGGTGGCCTTTGGCCTTTCGTTGACGACCTCCCTGGTACTAACCTGGCTCTTCTCTGTTAATTATTGGATACCATGCTTGAGCTCCTAATGAATAGTGCGGCCGGTATGCTATATCTTGTGTAGGGCTTAGGGGATGACAATAACGGGTAACACCTACTTTGGGAAAAAGAATTCGGTTGGTTTCGTTCATGAGGGGCATGGAACGTAAAATTGGCTCTTTCCTAAAACCCAGGTTGCTGCGACGACCTCTCTCTGGCGATGCTTATGCGAAGGTTGTCATGTCTAGCGGTATAGAAGCCTTCAGGTCGGGACAGTTAACAGGGCCTTTTGTGTTGTACCAACTTGGATCACCCTGGGTTCTTACGATTCGATACTGTGTAGGTTGACCCATTTCCCGTCCCTGGGAACCCTTTCGTTAAGACTTCTCCCTTTTTTTTTTTTCCCTTCTATGGGCAAACCTCCTCCGACAGTAATCCCTTAAGGGTTATAAAAAAAGGTTTTTTCGGGCATCATACCCCTCTTAAACCTTAAAAAACCCCCCCGTCCCCGCAGGGGGGGGGGGGGGGAATGTAATTTTGTATGAATTTTAAGCTAACCACAGAAATTTTAGGCCAAATATTTTTTGGGGTTCAGGCAAAAACTTTTTTATCTTTTTTTTTTACCACCCAATTCCACTCATGTCAATTTACTTACTTCACGAATTTAAACCTTGATTGAATTTGACCAAAAAAAAGTTCTTTACATTGAGCACCCAAGCAGTGGAGAAAATTTTTTTAATTTAGTTAAATATTCAAAATACTAAAATAATAATAAAATAATTATATAAAATAATTACAGTTTTTTCCTTTTCCAAGTAAATACATCCTTTTTAAAAAGGTATTAATTTTGTAAAAACACAACAAGAAACTTTCCAAACTGAGAAAAGTAATTTTAATTATTTTTAAATAATTTATTTTTACCCAATCCGAAAAAATTTTTTAAATTTATAAAACTGTGTAAAAAACTTAAGTCCACAAAATTTTAAAATGTAAAATATAACATGCTTTTAAAAAAACTTAACATTTAAAAACAAAACAAGATCGTTTACAATTTTGGCATCCTAAACCTAAACAATTTTTTTCGAACATCATTCGGTAAAAACTTACATAACAACTTTATATAATTTCGAAACTACTTTGAAACGGGTCCACCAACACAATGCCCTTAACACCAATGTTTTGCAGGATTTATTTTTTATAAAGAAGGGCACTGTTTTTTTTTAAAAAAAATTTAAACACTTGACGGGACTCAATTCCCTTAAAAATAAAAACCATTTTAAAAATTCCAAGAATTTTTTAAAAATATTATTAAAAATTTTTTAATTTACGGGTAAACAATTGATGACTATGACAATATTTTGTTCAGAATTTACCCAAATGCAAAAATAAATATAAACAATGCTTTGTAAGTAAAAAAAAAATTTTAAAATTTTGTAAAACTATTATGGGAATAAAAAATTCCATGCACCCATAAAAATACATTACACATCTCACACACAAAATAATTACTATACATTACTTTTTGTAAGTCTACTATGCAATAAAAATTTGAACAAAAAAAAATTCAATTTTTGTCTTGAAAAAAAATCACTATCACACACCTATTTTAATGGGTGTCAAAGTTCTAATTATGTCCATGTGAAAATGCGTATGTTGAAAAACAACAGCCCAAAATTTAAATACTTGGTGATGAGGCAACAAAGATTGCGACAGCTGCAGGACCAGGCAACAGTCACGGAAACCAAAATTTTAAAAAACTGGCTACAGCATTTAAACAAAGGGTTCACCCTTTAAAAATTTTTCTGTTGTTATTTTCAAAAATTAAAATTTTTTTTTTTTATTGTTTACATGTAATAACAAACCAATAATTAAAAAGCAAATAAAAATATTTCTTTTTATTTCATTTTTGTTTAAAAATAATTTTGTCTTACTTTTTCCCAGATTTTGTTTGTTTTTTATTTTTAGAAGACTTAAAATCTCAATAATAATTTAAACAAATTTTCCAAATTGTATACCCTTTAGGACAACATAGGGTATGTTTTTCCGTTAAAAACAAAATAATTAATTAATTTCAAAGATTCTGTCTTAACCAGGTTATTAAGTAATTCCTCAATAAAAAAATTGTTTTAATTTTTATTTAAAAAAGCTTAAAAAATACATTTTATAAATAAAAAATAAGAACCTTTTTAAAACAAAGCTAGGGAAAGAATTTTTAACAAAATACGATGACAATGGCACACGCACTTAGCGCATTGGCAGGGGGTATTACAATTCTCCACATGCATAAAAGTAACGACCAATTATGGGGGTCTTTACTCTGTAATGGGGCCTCATATTTTTTAAAGCCGCAAAACGATTAAATACGTCCACTGTTTATGGTGCATATTTTAGGGCCCTTTCTTTAATGAAAACCCCCGCCTTCACCTTCATCCCCCCAAAAGACCTCCCACCATTTCTTGTTGACAGTGCCAAACTGTGTACGCCCTTCGGAATCTAGCGGAGCATGCGGATAAGATTTTAGCAGTAAGGTTCGGTACATACCCAAGTACCTAAAAAATATTAAACATACGTACCGCCGCCCTTAACTCTTCCCCGAAAATAACTGCGCAAAACAGACAATAAAAATAAACATAAAAATACAACAATTGCAGGGGGGCTGTGGGGATACAAACAAAAGTAAAAAACCAACCACAGGCCCCAATTACTCTTTCTCCACAACCAACCTCTTTATGTTGATGTCAAAAACGGAAAAGGCGAAGGATAAAGCGGAAACCTGATTAAGAAAAATAGTCAATGGAAACAATTTGTAGTTTTTATTGAGGCGAGAAAAAACTTGAACAGAGAAAACGAAAATCTGATTGGTTGTAACATCTTGAATTGTTTCAATTCAAAACATTAGCAAATCATAAATCGTAATTGACAAAAATAACAAAAATACAAGAATTTTGCCGAGGGCCATTCATAGAAAGGGGTTCAACCAAAATAATTAAACTTAAAATTACAATTTACAATCCAAAATGTTTGCAAACAATCCAAAAGTTTTGAAAAATTTTAAAAAACAAAATTTTGGGCATATTTACTAAGTCCAAAATTTTGCAATTTTACAAGTCCAAAATTTTTTCAAAATTTTTTAAGTCCAAAATGTTTGGGCAATTTACTAAGTCCAAAAAATTTTTTTACATATTTACTAAGTCCAAAAAGTTTACATATTTTCTAAGTCCAAATGTTGACATATTACAATCCCAAAAAGTTTGACAAATTAAATAATAAAAAAATTTACAAAATTTTCTAAGCCAAAAAAGTTTACATATTTTTACTAATCCAATATTTTGACTTTTACCCAAACCAAATTTTGACTATTATAAGTTTAATATGACGAAAAGGAATTTTTTAACAACCGCCCAAAAGGTTTGTACCTTGCGAAATTCCCGGGCACCCAAGGTGTGTCCAAGGACCCCTGTCAAAAAGTACCTTTTATGTTTTAACAACACCAGATTTTAAAAATTAAAAAAACCAAAGAGGGGGAAGAGGGGAAATACAAAACAATCTCAAAAAGACAAAAAGAGGGGGGGTTAAAAATTTAGGGTTAAAACACCGGGGGCTGTAGAATTTTTAGAACAATTAAATTTTTGGGTAACAAAACCATTTTTCGCAGGGGCGTCACACACTTTCCCCACCCCCCCCTCGGGAAGAACCTTTTCTACCAATATTTCCCTCTTTAGTGACAATATTTTGGTAAGGCAAGTTTTGTTTTTTTTGGTGTGGAAACAGAAATTTGGGGCGCAGCAATAGTGGCATTTTTGGGGAAATTTTTCTTTTTTAAAAAAATTTTTTTTGGGAGCAATACCCCAAAAAGCTAAATACCTAGATCAATGTCTATCTACAAATGTAGCAAAAAATTTTAACAACCTTAACCTTTCGTCAATGGTTCATCCAGTTGCAGTCTCCCAAATTAAAGGAAAAAAAAATAATTATCTCATTTTGGGCCAGCTTGTTAAAGTGATTATATCTATTTAAATTGACTTGAGATTTTTAGATTGGAATGGAACCATTGCTGATAATAGTGGTCCTGTTTTTTTAAAAATAATAAAGTTAAACCTCTTGATGCTAGAGCTTATTTAAAGTCTTTGTGGAAACCCATAGGAAAGGGGGAGACTTAAAAATGTCTTCCATTTTGTCATGTGTTTTAAAGTTTTCTATTTTAAAATCACTTTTTAGCATTGCTTGGGGGCTGCATGAAAATTTATATAAAATTGTCATTATATCCCGGGAAATCTTTTTTTCGATAGCAACTTTCAATTTTTACAGTTTTCATTGATAAGGTTAACATCACTTTTGAGAAAAATTTTGGGTAATTTGGAGAATTTTTTTTTTTATTTTTTTATTTTCAAGGGTTTGTTTTAACATCATTCTTTTTTAAAATTTTTTCACACTTTTTTTGTGGTTTTTCAAAAAACATCATTTTTTGGTTTCCCTCGTTTTTAATGAAATTTTCGAGCAATTCAACTTTCTTCAGTATTAATTTACTTATGATAGGTTTTTTACTTTTTTAGACATTTTTAAAAAAAAGGGTCTTTTCCTATATATGATTGCATTTCTTTATTTTTAAGCATTTATAATTGTCTTTTTTACCGGGGAAAAAAAAGAAACCGACAAGAGGTAGGCGAGAGACACGATATCATGGGCCTACAATTTTGGAAAAGTTGGGTTTGTGTTTTGCGTCCTTTTAAAATTGTTTTCTTAAAAAAAATAGTTGAAAATTTTTTGTATTTGTTACTTTGAATTTTAGAATGTTAAAATTTATTTTAGCCTTTACAGATATATTTTAAATTAATTTACAATGTTTATAACAAAAAATTAATATTTGTTCGATTTTTATTTTTTATTAAACAAAATAAACAGTTTTTTTAATGACTATTCTTTTGCTTCAATAAATTCATCTATTTTCGATTAAAAGAATAATCGATCTTTTAAAAATATAAGTATAACTAAATACCATATTTACTTTGATTAAAAAACCCTAATTATGCAAACATTTTCTAAGGGTACTGAAAGTTAAGCTTCAAATATTGAAGGTAAAATCTATTTTGCTTATATTAAACAAATACATGAAAGATTTGAAATATTTCAACCCTAAAAGCTTTAAAAATTTATTTACATTATTAAAAAATCATATCGGGAAGAGGAATCAAACCGGGGACCTTTGGTTTTAACTTGCCAATGCTCGGTTTGGGCCCCGCTCCTCCAGGTTTTCTTCACTCAAATTTTTAGGCTGTTCCCGTATAAAATCTGTCAAATATGGCACAATACTTAAATTTTTAGATACCACACCATTGTACTTGTAAAGGTTGTTACCTATCAAGAAAAGGCCCAAAAGTTTTAAATCACACAAATTTCAATGAATATAATTACATGAGTTTAAACACTTTTTAATACACCATCCCGGCTCTACCTAAATTATAGTGAAAAGTACCCTGGACAGGGGGCGAATCCGGGATAACCCGTGGAGTGCAGGTGTTTAAACAAAATTATCGAGTTCAATTCCTTTGTCCCGCTGCCCATTTTTTCAAAAAACTTAAATAAACTAAAAGGTGGTTTCCTTCATATGGCATTTCTGTCTTACAATGTTTTTTCATCGTGTGTGTGGGGAAATTCATCTACCTTTCCCTTAGAAAAAATACAAACATATTTTAACAAAAATTAAATGTTTAAAAATTAAATCTCTAATTACAGGTACATTAAAAACCCAGCAAACATATTATAGTTTTTTTCTTTAAGTCTTTTCCCAATTTTTATGTGTACCAACAACATACCAAGCAACCCAATGTTTCAATTCCATCATAAAGCATCTTTCCAAATCTACCTAGGGTTTCCCCAATGGAAAAATAAACTGGATCACACCAATCCAGCCAGGCATGTGGGATCAATTTGAGTAAGAAAAAGAAGTAAGTCATTTGGCTCTTCTTTTTCGTCCCTACTGCCACGCGTCCCTTTTGGGTGAGGATGCAGCATTTATCAGCGTAAAGGCTTGGGGGATAAGTAAAATATAACTAAAATTCTACGTGTGGTTATTCTATTCGTTTACTTATTATCACAATACCACACAAATGACAAAAAAAACTATTCTTGTTTAAATTAAAAAAATTTTGTGGATAAATAATATTGGGATACAGGCCTACCGATTAAAATCAATGCTAATACTGGGAAAATAAAAAAAATCTTTCTACCATTAAAACCAGGGAAAAAAATAAAGCACAAAAATCTTATATATTAACAATCATTTGGAAAAAAATACTTTCAAAAGTAATTTTAAAATTTAAATTTTTTGGCTAACAAAAATAAATTTTTTTTCTACCCTAAAAGGTAAACAAAGTGTGTACAATAAAAATTTTTTTATGTTTTAATTTTAACTTTCTTTTACTATATATACAAAACTAAACTAACAACATTTTTTATACAATTTTTATAACAAAACTTTTTAGACAAACTTTTATAATTTTGCCACACTTAAAATAACATATAAATTTTGGGGGAAATTATTTTTACTTTAACAAAAATTTTTTAAATTTAATTTTTTCACTTACAAATTACTTTTTAAAAATTTGATATTTTTTTTAAATGTCTTTAACTTTTTTAAAAACTCCTCTTAAATTCATTCCACTCTGACAACTTTTTATTAAAGGCTTTAAACAATAGATTTTTGTGTTTTTCAAAATAATGAATTACTTCTTGTGATCTCATTGTCTTTCCATCACAGCTCATTCCCATTTTAAGATATTTCTTCTTTACTTAAAAATTCACCAAAATTTAAAAAATATCTGCTCTCTAACGAAATAGTTTAAAAAATTTATAACTTTTTTTAACAAGACAACCAGGTCGGGGATATTTTGACCTATTTTTAGGGGCACGTAGCCTGCACATACTCACCCCCTCTAATACACACTTATTGTCTTCTTGTTATAAATCATCCCCTACTCAATTTCCCATCGAGTCCTTCCTTTAATAATTTTTTCAGTTCACACTAAATTATCTTATTATTCCCTTTCAGCATTTTATTTTTTAACATTCCCAATTTCTTCCCTTTCGAAAAATTTTTTTTTTTTTTTAGATCTTTGTAAATATATTAGAAACACATTTTTTCGTCATTGTTTCCATCGATTTTGGTTTCTGTGAAAAGAAGAAGAATGTTTCCCAAAATAACCATTTAATCTAAATTTTAAATCAAGTGGGGTTGGGGGTGATTTTTGGGTATATCCCTTTTTCCTTACAAAAGAAAAATAATTTTAAAGAAAAATCTTGATTTTTTTTTGGTGGGTAAGTAAATAAACAATCCAAAATTTGGGCGTTCAAATTGAAATAATTTTTTTAATTTTAATTATTTGAACTTGTTTCCTTTTTAAAAAGGCTTTCCCCGCTGTGCCCTGTACTCTTACTGATTTTAAAATCTTCACTCTGATATAATTCGGCTTGCCATTTGCAAGTCAAGCAGTTTTTTTGTCTGGGTTTTAAAGATTTTGGAATTTAGAATATCAAACCTTTCGTTAAATTTTTTAACAAGTGAGCATTTTTCCCCATCTTCATTTAGTAAAGTTTTTTTCTCCTAAAAATAAGTGCTTTTGCTTGGTGTTTGTAGAAGTTGGTGGCAGTTTTTACTTTCCTCGGGTTTTGGAAACATCAAAATGTTTTGATTTTTAAGAAATTTTTTAAGATCTTTTGAACTACCAACCTCTTTTTATCAGTCTTCGAATCTTTTCTCCAAGGTATTTATCCTTATCTATGGGATTCCTGGCAATTTTAAAAAGGGGGGCGTATCGCAAACATGAAAACTTCTCCAATCATCAGAGTTGTTGAAAGAAGATTTTTTTGGGCCTTTTCCCGATTTCTTTCCAACACTTCAGTTAATCCCCCCATTCCTTGTTAGGGGACAAAAAGAAAATTTAAAGATTCTATTTAAAGTTTAATTGTCTTAGAAATTTTGTGTCTTGAATCGAAATTAAAAAAAATTGCTGCTTCCACTTTAAATAATACCCCACCATAAAAACCCGAACGTTAAATGTGACCTAAACTTTTTTTTTATTGTTTAAAGCAATAACTTAAATTGCTTTTCACATAAGATAATCTTTTACACGTTCTTTTTCTGAAAATGTTGTGCTTTTAGTTTCTTTAAAAAAATTTACATTTTATATTCCGGACTGCAATCATTTTAGAGCCCCTCTAGAAAAATTGAAACGAGTTAATGATTTTTTTTAAACTTTTTTCTAATTTTTTAAACTTCAGTCCTGTCTCCAAGAAAATCAGCTGCAATATCTCACCAACCAATAAAGATTTTCTTTTTGCTTGGGATCTTAAATTTTTTTGGCCAGATAAAAAAGGGACGAATTTCTCAACCTTTTCACAGCTTTTTCAAAATTTTGGCTTTTACTCCATTAATTTGTCCACTCTTTGCTTTCTAAACTTTCTGTTAACTTTAAAAAAACTCCTCTGTGTATTCAAACAATTTTTTCTTTTTTTCGAGCTTTTTTTTATTTTGTCATTCATTTTCATAATAATTTCTTCGGAATTTCATTTGCGAGCTGAAACATTGTCTTGGTTTTAGTCATTTTAAATTGTTTAGCTAAGTGATTTTAATACATTACAGATACAAATACAAGGAAATAGGATAAAAATGTAATTCATTTTTTCCACTGAAACACCGAGAATCTAAACAAAAGGGGTGGGACTAACTTTTTAAAAAAAAAATTTTTCTATTTTTTTACCATGGAACATTTAATATAAAATGAAGTTTGGGGTCACACAATTATTTTTTACCATTTTAAATTGCATAAATACCATTTTGTTTAAAAAAAATTTCTAGAAATTTAAAAAGGGGTTAGAACTTCCTATAAACTAAACATTCAATGATATACATCCTCATGGAGCCCACGGGGCCTAATACTACTCACATGCTAAGTTGACTTTAAAGGGTTTGCGGGGAAAACCCCCAGCTGTAAAATCTTGGGTGGTTTGTGTGTTCAATATATTAATTATAAAATAAAAATTTTAAATTAATTAACCCAAACAATTTTACGTATTAAGTTTTAGGATAAAAACCCCGTGAAAAAAAATATTGGAAAAAAAAATTTATGCATTTGCTTTTTTAAATAAAAATAGACATTTTATTATTTTCCCAACTACATATTGAAGCAAAATAATGTAAGCATTATTTTAAAATACCAACTGGTATTTCAATTGTAGTTACTTATGCGTTTTAATAACCATTACTAAAAAAAATTCCTTTTTTTCAAAAAATTGTCTAAATTTTCCCAAAAAAATTTTTTAAAAAAAAAAAATGGATAAACTTTATTTAAAAACCCTTTATTTAAGATCATAGATCATTAAGGTGATTTTGCAGTTGATTAACCCAGTTCGGGTTTGCGGGTTCAGTTGTTACCTTTCTTTTGGGAAAATTTTGTCACTTTCCCCATTTAAATACTGGCATTTCCTGCTATTTATAGTACTAAAAAATTTAAAAAAAAACAAGCATACAATGTAAATTTATAATTCATAAAAATCTGAAATCCCTAAAGGGAATTAAAAGATATAAAAAATTTTTGCTGAAAAATAACTATTTAGTGTTAGTAAAAAAATTTAGATAAAAGTAAAACCCGCTTGGATGCAGGGGTAAAATACTAAGTTAATTTTGTTTTTTTTGGGTGAGGGGAAGGGGGTTCAAATTTAAACGGGGCTTTGGGAAGGTTTTACTAAATATCTCCACCCCCGCCCCTTTTGCGTATTATATAGGGAAAGTCACATATTGACTTAACAAAAGAAAAATCTAAATTCAAGTATATAATGAAATTTATATCATTGGAAAGATGGGATATTGTTTTTACAACATTTTTAAATTATTTTGAAAAAAAATTAAATTTTCACCTTAAATGAATAAATTTCAAAAGGGATTTTATTTGTGTGTTACTAGGGGGACTTTAAAAAATATACATACAAAAAACAAAAAAATATAATTAAAAAAATTTAAACCAAAAATAAACCTATACCTAACAAAAAATAATGACGAAAAAAATTTTTGTTACAACAAATAAAAAAAAAAAAAAAAAACAATTTAAATTTCCCCAACGTAACAAAAATATAAGTTTTTTTTTAAATTTTTTAAGCATGTTTAAGTTAAATTTAAAAAAACTTTTTTTTTTTTTCGCTAAATTTTAAAATCTTGTCAAAGGTTTAAAATGGATTTTATTTTTTTTTTTTTTTTTTTTTTCCCCCGTAATTTTAAAAAAAAAAAAAAAATGTTACTATGGACAAATTTTTTATTTCGTGTTTCTTTATTTCTTTTAGAAAATTTTTCAACACTTTATGGAAAAAAAAACTTGGATTTTTAAATTAAATTTTTGAAACCTGTAAACTGAAAAAAAAAAAAAATAAAATTTTATTAATATCTATGATGCTTTTATTTGGGCTTTGCCTTTTAAGTATTTTAAATGTTTGTTTACTGAAACTTTTTATCTACTAATAACCTACAAATTTTTGGAAAAAAGGGAAGTTTATAATTTTAATAGCAATAAATTTTTAAAATATAGCCATTAAAGGGGTTTTTTTAAATTCATAAAAAAGATCCTAAATATATTTTTTTCTTTTGTTAAAAAAGGGAAAGGGGTTTGGGGTTTTAATATCCCATTTTTCACCCCCACAATTCCCTTTTTAAAATTGTAACTTTTCAGAATTAATGTAATGAAATCCTACATAAAAATGCCATTTTAAACCCCCAAAAAAATAACATACCCCTGAATTAATTAAAATCTGTTTAGATTTTTAACCCTTTTTTAAATTTTTTGAGTAAGCAAATATTTTTAATTATAACTTATTTACATTTTTCTACTAAAATGGCCCTATTGCAGAGAGATTTAGAGAGCCCCCGTAAAAGGAAAAAAAAAACAAAAAAGCATGGGGAAACAAAAAAAGAAAGAGAGAAAGAATGAAAAAATTTAGGAAACTAAAAAAAAAAAAATTAGTATTGAAGAAGTAAAAACAAAAAAATGGGGGAAAGAAAAGAAAACGAATCCAGAAACACAAAGAAAATAAATGTAACCTACTGTTGATAAAGACAAAACTACCTATTTAAAAACCTTTACACCAAATTCACCTCAATTTTGGGGAAAAACTTAAACGATTCAAAACAATTTACCAAAAACGCCAAAAAAACAAGTTTTTCCGTTCTATCAAAATTTAAATTTAAAAACTTTTTACCTAAAAAAATTTAAAACAAATTTCTAGTGGATCAACTTAAAACTGTTTTCAAAGGGAAAGATTTAAATAAAAAAAAAAAAACAAAAGATCTTTTAAAGAACAAATTTAAAAATTAGACTTTTTTACAAAAGGAATGATATAACGATTCTACCAGGGAAAAAAAATATTTTTTCTGTCAAAAAATGTTGAAACTGTAAACGTAACATATCCGAAACATCTTTAAAAATGAAAATTAAGGGGGCTTTCAATTGTTCAAAAGAGAGTGGGTTTCAAAATAGGGTCTAACAATGTTCAAAATCTAAAGCCACCAATTATTTCCCACATCATCAAGGGCCATGAGTTTCATGTTTCCTTCCGAAAATTTTTGAAATCTGTTGAAGGTCTTAATAAAGGGTAAACTTTAAAAGATACATTAGGGGAAAAAAAATTTTCAAGGAGACAGTTTGTTCTTTGATGCAATGAAACAAAACCTTTAAAGTGTTCATGGGTTCATGTGAACTTGGAGTTTAAAAAGGATAAAAAATACTGAAACTGACTTGATAAAATTCGTATTTTTTCTCAATGGAGCGGTGGAGGGCAACTGTTTAAGGAACTGGTTTAGAAAAAAGCAACAAAAAAAAACTATTTACCAAATTTAACCCTTTTCTCTTTTTTATAACAACTAACCGCAACATTCAAAATAAACTTTTAAAAAACATTTAAGAGGGAAACTGTTTTCATGAAGTTTTGCAAAAAAATCAACTAAATTATCAAATGAAAAATGGCGCTCACTGAAAGCAATTCCCAAACTACAATATTACCCATAATTTATTACAAAACTCTATGGGAATTTTTAACACTTTTAAATTTTGTTTTATTTCAAATAATTTTTTTTCACACAAAGGCTTTTTTACATTTAACTCGGTATACACTACATCACTACCTAATTCCCCAATCACTTATTTTCTTTTTTTCGAGGGGGGGTGCTCATTTTAAAAAAATTTAATATGCAAAAAAATGATGCATAGAGAGACCCCAAAAAATTTAGCAATTGATTTTTTTTTAGACGGCCCATTAAAAGGGGCAATTGATGGCCTTGGGCAACATTAAAGAAATGTGGCTGGGATTTTACGAAAGAAATATAACTAAATACACAAATGACTTTGCTGAGGAGCCAAAAAAAAAGTTCCATATAAAATTTTTGTTTAAGAATTTTTTCAAAAATACAAACATTCAAAAAGGGGAAAATTAAACAAAGATGGAAAAACTACACATTTAAAGTACCATAATTCATTTTGCAAAACCACTGCCCATGGGGAATTTTTGGTCTGTATCACTCATCTTTTTCAAGGGAAAGAAACAAACCATTACGAGTAAGGGGTGGACCCCCAAAAAATTTGCTTGTTATCTCCTGAAAGGCAATTCCCCAGCACATTCCTATGTACCTTTAAAAATGAACTGCGGAACTGGGGCCGTTATGTATCAGTTTTGGTGGCCTGGTCTGTTGAAAAGTCAATTTTTAAAAATAACAATTTTTATTCAAGAAACCATTGGTGAAAATAATTTTTGTGGGGCCCGCAGTTGCGAAAAAGATACAATCAAAATGGAAGAAAATTTTACCAAACTGAAAAATTTTCCAATCCTTAAAAAATCGTGGGAAAATTTCACTTTTAAAAGATGAAGTTCAAAATGTGACAGCTATTGAAACTTAGTCTAAAAAAAAACAAGTGAACAGAAAAACTCATTTATTTTTTTTAAGGAAAATTTTTAAAAGACTCATATTTTTTATTGCAAAGTCCCTTTCGTAACAAATGTAAATGGGGCCCATACTAACACTTTAAAAAATTTTTTTTAAATTTAAAAGTGAAAATTTTTTAATTTCTATTTTAATAAATTAAAACTATTCTGTGATTAGTAAAAACATTTTTATTTTTTTTTTACATTAAGGATCAAAAAAAAACATTTTATTGTGCTATTTTTAAAAAACATATTTTCGGTCCCCCAAAAGTAACCGCCCCTTTTTTTTATAAAGCAAATGTACAAAAAGGGATTTTTCTAATAGTAGTTTTTTTAAAACAAAAATATTTGCCAATAAAAATATTAGTTGACCATTGATTTATTTTTTACTAGTACAATATACAAAAAAGTTTACAATTTCCCCTACGTAACATTTAAAAACTGTGACTTTTCCATATGCACAGTCATAAAAGTCAATGACCCTTTGGGGGGGCAAACATATTTTTAAAAAGTACAATAGGGCTTTAACAGAAAATTTTCGGGAACGTTCCAAATTCAGACCAAAATTTTTTTTACTCTTTTCTTTGGTTTTTCGAGTTTGATTATCTTGTTTTTGTGTTTCTTTTTTTGGAAGGGGTAACAGTGAAACTGAAACGCCCTTTTAGTTTCGGGTTTTTTTTAATGAATAATTTAATCATTTCGCTCTGCTTTTTGTAAAAGACTGGTTCGAAAAGTAGAACATATTACACTGAACAAAAAATCAAAAATTAAAAAACTTTAATCAAACAAAATTAAAATAATTTTATAAATGAACCTTTTTGCTCACTATTCTTTAAATTTATTTTTCATTTTTTTGATGCTAACCCTTTTGCGTATATCTTCCCCTTTTGGAAATCGGAATATTTTAATTAAAAAAACCTTTTTTTTTTAATGAATGATTGTGACAGCCATAACTGCACAATTTTTCATGCGAATTTTTTTTTTGGTGAAAGTGTAAATATTTGGCGCTTAAGAAACCCAAAATTGGGGAAAACGCAGATACTTGCAACCCAGTGATTCAATGCAGGGAAATTCGGGTGGGGGGAAGATGCGTGTGGGGTCCCCCCTAACTTTACATCATGGGGGCAAAGTCAAAATTTTTAGGTTTAGGTGGGTAAGACCGGAATTTAATTAAAATTACTGCCAGTCGAAATGTATAACTGCAATAATACAAAATCAAATCCAAAATGGTGTTAAACATAGTTTTTATGATTGGGGCAAATAATTTCCACAAGCTTTATTTGTAGCAACGATCCATGACCCTCAATAATAACTGAAAATTTTTTTTTTAAAAAATTTTTTTTTAAAAAAAATTTTTAATTTTCCCTTTTTTCCCCCTTTTAAATTGGGAAAAAAATTTTTTTAAATTTTTTTAAAAAAGTAATTTTTTCCAAATTTTTTACCAGGGGGCCCCGGGGGAACCCTTTTTTTCCCTTTTTAATTAAATTTTTGGGGGAAAAAATTAAATTTTAAAAAATTTTTTTTTCCCCCTAAAATTTGGGGGGGGAAAAAAAAACTGAAAAACAAAATTATTTTTTTTCCCCCTTTAAAAAATTTTAAAGGGGGCCCTTTTGGGGAAAAAAAATTTTTTTTTTTTTTTTTTTTTAAAAATTTTTTTGGAAAATTTTTTTTTTTTCCAAATTTTTTTTTATTTTTTTTTTAATTTTTAAAAAAAAATTTTTTTTTTTTTTAAATTTTTTTAAATTTGGGGGTTTTTTTTAAAAAAAAAATTTTTTTTTTTAAAAAAACCCCCCCCTTTTAAAAAAATTTTTAAAGGGTCTTTTTAAAATTTTAAAAATTTTTTTTTTTTTTTTTTAAATTTTTTCAAAAATTTTTTTAAAAAAAAAACCCCCAAAAAAAAAAAAATTTTTTTTTTCCAAAAATTTTTAAAAAGGCCCTTTTTTAAAAAAAGGGGGGTTTAAAAAAAAAAGAAAAAAAAAAAAAAATTTTTTTTTTTTAAAAAAAAAATTTTAAAACCCTTTTAACCTTTCATTTTTTTTAAAAATTTTAAAAAAAAAAAATTTAAAAAATTTTTTTGGAAAAAAAAAGGGGGTTTTTCCCCCCAAAAAAATTTTTTAAAAAAAAAATTTTTTAAAAAATTTTTCCCCCTTTTAAAATTTTTAAACCCGGGGGAAACCCTTTTAAATTTTTTTTTAATTTTGGGGGGCCCTTTTTTGTTTTTCCCTTTAAAAAAAAAAGGGAAAAAAAAAAATTTTTAAAAAAAAAAAGGGGGGGTTTAAAAACCCCCTTTTTTTCCCCAATTTTTTTTAAAGGGGTTCCCCCCCCTTTTTTCCCCCTTTTTTTTTCAGGAAAAATTTTTTAAAAATTTTTTTTTTTTTTTTTTTTTTTCCCCCCCCATTTAAAAATTTTTTTTTGGGGGGAAAAAAAAAAATTTCCCCCCCAAAAAAAAAAAAACCCAAATTTTTTCCCCCCCCAAAAAAAAAATTTTTTTTTTTTTTTTTTAACTTCCGGCCCCCCCCTTTTTTTTAAAAAAATTTAAAATTTTTAAAAAAAGGGGGTTTTTTTTGGGGATTTCTTTCCCATTTTTTAAAAAAAAAAATTTAAAAAACCCCCTTTGGGGGAAAAAAAAAAAAAATTTCCCCTTAAAAGGAAAAAACCCAAAAAAAAAAAATAAAAAATTTTTTTTTTTTAAAAAATTTTTTTTTTTTTGTTTGGGAAAAATTTTTAATTTTTTTAAAAAAATTTTTTTTTTTTTTTAAAAAAAAAAATTTTTGGGGGAAAAAAAATTTTTAAATTATTTTTAAAAGCCCTAAAACCCCTTTTTCCCCCCTTTTTTTTTTTTAAAAAAAAAAAAATTTTTTCCCCAAAAAAAAAAAAAAATTTTAAAAAATTTTTTTTAAAAAAAAAAAAAAATTAAAAACGGGCCCCTTTTTTTTTTAAAAAACCCCCAATTTTTTTTTCATATGGGAAAAAAAAATTTTTTTTTTAAAAAAAAAATAAATTTTTTGGTTTTTAAAAGTAAAAAATTTTAAAAAAAAAATTTTTTTTTTAAAAAATTTTTTAAAAAAAAACCCCCCCTTTTTTTTTCTTTTTTTTTTGGGGGGTTTAAAAAAAAAAATTTTTTTTTTAAAAACAAAAAATTTTTTTTTTATTTTTAAAAAAAAAAAAAATTTTTTCCCGGGGAAAAAAAAAAAATTAAAAAAAAAAAAAATTTTTTTTTTTTAAAAAAAATTTTTTTTTTTTAAAAAAGGGGGGAAAAAAAAAAAATTCAAATTTTAAAAAAATTTTTTTTTAATTTTTTTTTAAAAAAGGTTTTTTTTTCCCCCTTTTTTTTTAAGTTTTTTGTTTTTTTTTTAAAAAAAAAAAAAAAAAAGGGGAATTTTAAAATTTTTTTTTAAATTTTTTTGGAAAATTTTTTTTGGGGGTTTTTTTTTTTAAAAAAAAAAATTTTTAAAAGGGGAAAAAAAAAAATTTTTAAAACCCCAAACCCCCCCCCAAATTTTTTTAAAGGGAATTTTAATTAAAAAATCCTTTTAAAAGGGTTTTTTTTTTTTTTAAAAAAAATTTTTTTTTTCCCCCTTTTTTTTAAATTTTTTTTTTAAAAAAAAAAAATTTAAAAAATTTAAATTTAAAAAAAGGGTTTTAAAAAAATTTTTTTTTTTTAACCCCTTTTTTTTTTTTTGGGTTTTAAAAATTTTTTTTTTCCAAAAAAAAAAAAAAATTAAAAAAAATTTTTTTTTTTGGGGAAAAAAATTTTTTTTTTAATTTTTTTTTTTTCCCGGGCCCCCTCCCCCTTTTTTTCCCCGGGGGGCCCCCCCCAATTGGGCCCCCCCCCCCCCAAAAAAGGGGGGGGGAAAAAAAAAAAAATTTTTTTTAAAAAAAATTTTTAAAAAAAAAAACCAAAAAAAAATTTTAAAATTTTTGGGGGGTTTTTAAAAAATTTTTTTTAAAAAAAAAAAAAAAAAAAAAAAAAAATTTAAAAAACAAAAATTGGTTTTTTTTTTTGGGGGGAAAATTTTTCAAAAAAAATTTTCCTTTCCTTTTTCCCTTTTTTTTTTAAATTTTTTAAAAAAAATTTGGTTTTTTAAAAATTTTTAAAAAAAAAAAAATTTTTTTTAAATTTTAAAATTTTTTTTTAAAATTTTTGGGAAAAAATTTTTTTTTAAAAAAATTTTCAAAAACCCTTTTTTTTCCCCAAAAAACCCCCCTTTTAAAAAATTTTTCCCCCCCCCAAAAAAAAAAAGAAATTTTTTAAAAAATTTTTTGGGGTTTTTTTTTTTTTCCCCCCTTTTTTTTTAAAAATTTTTTGGGTTTAAAGCCAAAAAATTTTTTTTCCCCCCCAAATTTTTTTTTTGGGAAAACCCTTTTTTTAAATTTTAAAATTTTTAAATTTTGGGGAAAAAATTTAAAAAAAATTTTTTTTTTTTTAAATTTTTGGGTTTTTTTTTTTTTTTTTAAAAAAAAAAACCCCCCTTTTTAAAAAAGTTTTTAAAAAAACCTTTTTTTTTTTTTTTTAAAAAAATTTTTTTAAAAATTTTTTTTTTCCCAAATTTTTTTTTAAAAACCCAATTTTTGGGGGTTTTTTTTAAATTTTTTCGGTTTTTTTAATTTTTTTTTTAAAATTTTTCCTTTCCCCACCCAAAGGGGGGGAAATTTTTTTAAAAAATTTTTTTTTTTAAAAAGGAAATTTTTTTTTTTAAAAAAAAAAAACTTTTAAAAAAGGGGGGGTTTTTTTTGAATTTTTTTAAAAAAAAAAAATTTAAAAATTTTTTTTTTTTTGGAAAAATTTTTTTTTTTTTTTTTCCCTTTTTTTTTTTAAATTTTTTTTAAAAAATTTTTTTTTTTTTTTTAAATTTTTAAAAATTTTTTCCCCTTTTTTTTTTCCCCCCCCTTTTTTTTTTTTTCCCCCCCCCCCCCCCTTTTCCCCGGGAAAAAACCTTAAAAAAAAAGGGGGAAATTAAAAAAACCCCCCTTTAAAAAACCCCCAGGAAAAAAATTTTTCCTTAAAATTTTTTTTTTTAAAATTTTTAAAATTATTTTTAAAAAATTTTTTTCAAAAGGGAAATTTTTTTTTTTTAAAAAAATTTAAAATTTTTTTTAAAAAAAACCCCCCCCAAAAAAAAAAAAAAAAAAAATTTTTTTTTTTTTTAAAAATTTTAAACCCCTGGTTAAAAATTTGGGAAAAAAAAAATTTTTAATTTTCCAAAAAAGAAGGGGGGGGGGGGGGGGGGGGGGGGGGGGGGGGGGGGGGGGGGGGTAGGGGGTTTTTTTTTTGGGGGAAAAAAAAATTTTTTTAAAAAAAAAAAAAGGGGAAAAAAGGGTTTTTTAAAAAAAAAAAAAAAAAAATTTTTTTTTTTTTATTATTTTTTAAAAAAAAAAAAAAAAGGTTTTTTCCCCCCCCCCCCAAAAAAAAACAAAAAAAAGGGGGGGGAAAAAAAATTTTTCCCCCCCAAAAAAAAAAAAAAAAAAATAAAAAAAAAAAAAAATTTTTAAAATTTCTTTTTTTTAAAAAAAAAAAAAAAAAATTTTTTTTAAAAAAAAAAAAAAAAAATTTTTTAAAAAAAAAAAATTTTTGTTAGGGGAAAAATTTTTTTTTTTTTTTTTTTTTTTTTAAAAAATCATACCCTTTTAGTTTTTGTTTCTACCCAAACCTTTTCCAACGGGTTCGGGTTTAATATGGGTTTTTTATAAACAGACATATAGGTATTATGTTTAAACCCTTTATTTTTTCAAGGAGTTAAAAAAACTTTTACAGTTTTTTTTTTTTATTTTTAAACCCACTTGTTAAATTTTCTCACATCCAATTCACCCCAAATTTTTAAAGGGACTCTTTAAAAAACCCAAAATTTGCCCTTCCCCTCATATTTGTTTGGTAAAAAGTTCTGTTCCCTTTTCCATTGATTTGGGTTTGAAAAAAAATCAGTTAATAATACAGAATCTTTTAAACATAGATTGGGCAATTTAAAAAAAAGGAAGGGAGTAGTACAAATTTAGGGAAAAACCCAAGTTCTTTCACCGAGAATGTAAGTTTTTCTATCCCCAAAAATTAGGGAAATTCAAGATATTTGTTTAGGGTTTATTTAAAATTGTTTTTGGTTTAAACCTATGGTTAAATTGAGACTCCTTATAATTCCCTTAAGAAGAAAAATTGTTTCGATTTTGTCATATAGTAACTTCAGTTTTATACAAAAGGTCAAAATTAATAGGCTTTTGCAAAAAAAAGTAAAAAAATTGGGGATATAGAACCTTGCTTTCTGGGTGACGAGTTGTTAAAGTGTCATTTTGGTTGTGGGTTTTTTAAGGGGGTTTTAAAAAATCGTTGTGGGAAATTTTTTTTGGGGGCCCCCCCCTTAAAATGTTTCTTTTTGTTAGTTTTTAAATTTCCCAAAGTTTTTGAGCAAAAATTGGAAGATGTTAACCTGTGCCACGGGGGCCTCAAATTTTTGAAAAATCTCGATTTTTTGGGAAAGGTTTTGGCGCCCTTTTCCCTCGGGAAAGGTTTTGAAGCTTTTTTCCCCGTGTCTTACTAAAATTAAAAGGGCCTTACTTT
Organism: Timema cristinae; assembly: GCA_039000515.1. Classification (NCBI taxonomy): domain Eukaryota; kingdom Metazoa; phylum Arthropoda; class Insecta; order Phasmatodea; family Timematidae; genus Timema; species Timema cristinae. The sequence goes on from JBCFYV010000381.1 coordinate 78,520, forward strand.
TTTTTTTAACATTTTTTTTTTCACAAAAAATTTCGCAAATATTTACTAAAACCCAAAAAAAATAGACCCAATGTCCCAAAAAAACGTGATGGTCCCAAAAGAGAGCGAAGATGCGTTTTTTTTGTATTATTATTGTTTTATTAGGGAAACAAATACTTGTAATTTGGAATCCCTTTTTTTTAAATATGTTTGCTTGGGTATCCCTTAAATTTTAAGACCCAAAAATTTTTTTTTTTATGTCAGGTTGTATTACTTTTTCCTTACTGTATCATGGGGGCCCCAAGCAGGAAAAACCCAAACAAGTTTAAAAATGAATTGGGTTCCCCAAATTCCCTATTTTTATTTTTTTAAGTAGGCCCGGGGGTTCAGAGTCTGTTATTAAAAAAAAAAAAGGGAAATTAGAAGGTGGTATTTGCTTTTATGATTTTGTTTTTGGTAAATTTAAAAAAGTATTCGTGAAAACAGTGAAAGTCGTTTTTTGTTCTACGTTCGTGTGTTTCAATTTAAAAAAAAAACCCATTTAAATTTTAAACTACAAAAGACATTTTTATTTTAATTGGGTCATCCCTTCCAACACGTACTCTTTGTTTTAGTTAGTGTATTTTTGTGTCATTTATTCTTTCTTCTATTTTGGGAAAATTTTTTTTTTTATCGTAAAAAGTGATGGTTTAATCTTTGGGATGAGAAGTAGAGGTAGAGAAAAAAATTTTTCTAAAATTGACTATCCCGCTTTATCAGATTTAATGGATGGAAGCTGCCCCCCAATGACAAGTTCTAGCTACTATGGTTTTACAATTTTTCGTTTTGTGAAGTTAAATTTTTTTAAAAGACTCTGCCACAAATACTGTTTCGAGGTTTCCGTTTTTGGGCAAAAGCTGTATTCCTACAAAAAAAGAAAAAAAGTTTATAGTAAAGCTGGAAAAACTTTTTCGTTGTTTTTGAAAAATGCAAAAGTTTCAAAGGGTAGAAAAACGGGGAAAATGCAAGAAATGCGGGAAAAAAGTTTACCCCAAGTTGGAAAGATCTCTTTGATATTGCCCCCAAGATGCCCCCCCGATTAAAGCTTCAGAAAGGGGAAAACAAGGGGTTTCTGTTGAAAAAAGACAGAAAGGAAGACCCGGTGCAGGTTTTAAAAAGAAATTCCCAAATTTTTCCCCAAGGGTTTTTCCCCGTATTCATGGCGTTAGCAAACATTGTCGGTTTGACTACAGCGAGCCTGACGGGCCCTTCTCCAAAAAAACAAACATGGCGACATGAAAAAACCCGGGCCAAAAAAGATGTCTGATGCGTGAACACCCTTTTAGAATTTTCATATTTTTTCATTTCAAGCTAGAAAAAAACGCATTTTTCATAGTTTATTCCCCAATCGGAGGTTAAACCCCCCAGAGATTTAACAGTTGCTAAAATGCAAGTATCTTCCTTCAAGAATATCACATCAACGTGTCTTTTAAACTTTTTGGTTTTTTTTTAAAAATTTTACCTTTCCTTTTTGGGTTCCCAAAGGTTTTTTCTTTTTGTATTGTGATTCCATGGGAAAAAAGTTAAAAGTAGCGGGGGCCCCGGAAAAGGAAAACCCATTGATTGGAAAAAAACAAGGAGGTTTTTCTCTTTTTGTTTTTGTTTTTTAGCAAAATTTATTTCCCCCTCATTAGCAAACTGGGTTTTAATATTTTATAGTCCCCAAATTAGGGTTTACAAATTTTTGGGGAGGTCCCACAACATAAGGGAAAAAGGGGGAACCAAATGAATTTCATTCTATGTTTTCTTGATTACAAAAAACCATATCGCAGGGGAAAAAAATTTTTAGCAAGGAGTAGTATTAATGGTGATGGGTCCCCGGGAAAGAAAAAGGGAAAAAGCAAGGGTTTTTATTTTTTATTACTCCCTGCCCATGTCTTGAAACTGTTCGACAGGGTAATTATATTTCCCGGTAAGAGGGTCACACATGCCAAACGATCAAGATTTTTTTTAATTTTGGGCATAAGAAAAAGCACAAAACGCAGCAGAAATTTCCTTTCCCAGTGGGATGAAAACCGTCCGTTTAAAGAAGGAAGAATCCAAAATCCATTCTTTTCCTTCGAAATTTTGAGGGTTTGTACTTCAAATCATTTAACGTGCTATCAATCCATTTTTTTTAAAAACCCCCAAAAAATTGGGTTAAAAGGAAAAGGGGCAAGATTGGACCATGGGCGAAACCCCCATTGTAAAAACCTCGGGTAAAAACTCAAAAACCCTTTTTTGGAAATTTTTTTTTTTTTTTTTGCTATTTATTGGCTTTGGGATTTTTACAACTTTAAATCCAGGCCAAATTTTTTTCACAAACTTTTTACAATTTAATTTAGTTTTTTCCATTTTATTTAAAATCTAACGCTTATTTGGATGTACCTGCATTGTACAAACACAAACCCCGGGATTTAAACCCGCCAAAACCAAAAAAATCTCGGGCAAACTTTGGAAATACTTGGAAAATCCCGCCAACCCCATCCTTTTACGAAGGAAAAAAGTTACTGCAGGATTTTGGAGAGATAGTTTAAAAAAAATTAAAGGGAATGACGTTGGGAATTTTACAGGGTTTACAACCCGCGTGGTTTTGATGAATAAAACGAGGTATATTTAGAGGCGGGAAGAGAAAAGATAAAAAAAATTAACATTTTTCACAAGCTCTATTATTTAATATGTACTTTTGGGAAAAAATTTTAAAATTTAAAAAGTGGGAATTTCCTTGCTTTTATGAAAAAAGATTTCCTAACCTAAAAAACTAAAAATCTTTTCGCTTCTTGTGGGGTTTTTCTGTTGGGTGTATGCGTTTATTAACATTTGTTAGTGTTTACTCCCTTTTTTTTGCATTTTATTTAACAATCCCTTTTTTTCAAAAATCTGCCCCAAAAAAAAAAAAAAATTAAAAAAAAAAAAAAGGGGATTTTTTTCAATAATTTTTTTATTTTCTATAAACGAGTTGATATTTCTTAGGGGAAATTGATAGCCCAAAAATGCTTAGAAAACCAGGGGTTAAAAAAAAAATTTAAAAAAAAGGGCTTCCCAAATCCAAAAATAAATTTTGGGTTTCACAGTTTCTCTTTTTTCCTGAAAAAAATTTTTTTTTGGAAATTTAAACCCATTTTTTTCTATCAATCCCCCTATTGTTTATAATCTATTTTTTTTTTTGAATATTTTTTTTCTTATCTTCCCCACCCTTTTTTTTTCAAAATTTTGGTTCTATAAAAACCCCCTTTTTAGGATGATGAAATTATCATGGATGAATCTTTTGGAAACAAAATCAAAACAGGTGTCTGCAGAATTGATGCTGATGAAGAAACAATGCAATAAAATCTTTGCAGGCCTACTTTCGAATGAAAAAGCATTTTCAAAAAAGAAGAAAATAATTACTATCCCAACCATAAAATGCAGAAATTGAAAAACTTGAAGATTTAAAGAAAAAAAAGATGAATTTTCTTATTTGGGAAAATGTTGCTAGTCAACTTGGGGAGTTGCCATTATAAAGAGTGTTAATGTGCCCAATTTTAAAAACCAAGAAGTTTCTTATGAAAGAACAAAAAATATCCAAGAAAAATACTTCTACGATTCTTATATTCAATTGGTTCATCACTTGTCCTTCCAAAGTTAAAACACCTTCCTTCGTCTTGTGACAATCTTGTGTTTTTATTTTCCCCTTCAAATTTTACAGAAAACCCCTTAACCCTCTATTGAAATTTTGTCCCCACAACTAAAATTTTTGAAATAATCAACAACATTGAGGTTTTAAAATTTTGTCCCCATGTTAGTTTATAAAAAACGCATAAATTTTTAAAATTGTGTTAGGAAGAAATTAATGTTATTTTTTATTATTATTATTATTTTTATTGGGGTTTAAAGGCCCCTCAAAACTTGAGGTCATGAGGCCTTGAAACGTACTAAAAAAAAAATAAAATCCCTAGGGGAAACACATAGAATTTTCAACTTGCAGAATATACAGGGAAACAAAACAAAAAATGACACTTTAATGATATGGTTTTGGGATCACTCAAAATATAAAAAATCATGGTGAAGGTAATTTTTTTTAAAAGTAAAATTTGAGATCCTATTAGATTCCCCAGAAAAACCGCGCTTTTCAGAAAAAATTTGTGAAAAGGATTAAAAACTTTAAAATATATATTTTTTACAATTTTCCTTTTAAAAAGAACAACTCGCGATTTGCAAAACACGCCAATTCCTATACCGAAAAACCTAGCCTTCACAACACCGTCCCCAAGACTCTTTCATTAGTTATTTTTTTTACCGATGGAAAAGGAAACCCCAAGAGGAAAGGGGGTATTCTAATAACCCCTTTTGTGGTAGTTAAGGGGCACAAGTATGGCACAAACATACGAAACAAGCAACGCAGTCAGGGACTCACAAATGCTAAAATGGCTCTCCAGTCGCAGTTAACCAGAATACAATAATGACTTTAAATATCAAGCAGTTAATGGAGTATGTATAGTAATCAACAGTGTCATTTAAAAAAACGGTGTGTGAATAAACAGCCAAAAATATTTACCTTTCTTAATTTTAAATATACCGTTTTAAACTAGGTTGGGACCATGGAGCTATAACAGCTAGTTAAACTGTATCTATTCCGTACGTGATGTAGGGGCTCGCCACGGAGCTATGACACCCCAAATATTATCACAGCAAAGTTTTATTGAAAAAATTTGTAGGTTTAAAAATATAAAATAATATTCACAATTGATAAAATACCCCTCTGTCACCCTAGGATGCCAAAAAGGGGGTTTTGTACAATTTCCTGCTAAAAAAAAAAATAAAAAAACAAAAAGGGTATACTCCAAATCAAATAAAAACAAAAAAATTAAAATATAAATATCTTTTAAAAAAAAAACGATCTCCCGCTCAATTTATTGGGCTATATATTCAAAATTTATGGCAAAAAAAAGTCCCTAAGTTTAGGTTTGGGGCCCAAAAAAATGCGTAAGGGGCACCTTACCCCCCAATAACATTCATTGTAAAAACATCAATTTTGTTAACTTTTAAGATTAATATCACCAACATATAATTATTATATTATGTATAATTATTAGATATTCAGATTTTTTAACGTCCCATCGACACATCAAGTCAATAGCCCTTGATAAATATAAAATGATCAAAACATAATAAAAACCCCAGAACGGGGCAGCAGATACTATCTCATTTTTCACCATTCTGAGCACCTCCATACAGGATCAGTGCTCAAATGGGCTATTGGTATAATTTTAAGTGATAACCCCAGCTACAACAAACCACAAAGTGTATCACTTCCCAATAAAGAAACACAACCAACCAATAACAATGAAACCTCATTCTTAAAAACATGATCACAAAACAACATGTTTAAACAATTGTAATAAAACCGTTAAAAAGATCTCAATATGAGAATAATATCCAAAGAGCCACTTTATAAAATAAGTGGACTCAAACTGGCCTTTACAATCTATCCGCTCAGTCCTTATAAAACGTAGTAAACAAA
>JBCFYV010000381.1:84119-161952 GCA_039000515.1 Timema cristinae
GGGACAGTTAACAGGGCCATATGTGGTAGTACCAACTTGGATCACCCTGGGTCTACGATCCGAATACTGTGTAGGTTGTCCCCAATCACGGCACGGCCGAATCAATTATCGCCGCTGGCACCATACTGCCAAACCCTGCTGGCAACTCACTGCCCGGCCCCTCGCAGGGTCGTAATATAGATAAGAGGCGGAAACGGGTAAGGCCGTCCAGCCCTTTAATTGAAAAAATCCAGGAAGTGGTGAGGCCCCAGCCCCGCTTCCTGGTTATGTCTCGAACAGATGAAAATGAGAACCTCAGGCGTGTCAGCCCATTTGTCCTCGAAAGAGTGATAAGTGGAGCTGCCGAGTCTGGGGTTTCAATTAGAAAACTGCGCGATGGCATGATAATGATCCAGACCGAAAATGACCTTCAGACAGCGAAAATAATGGAAATAACTACCATACCATTGAGCCCCTCGGATCATTTAAAGGTGAAGGTGAAACCGCACAGGTTCCTCAATGTTTGCAAGGGAGTGGTCACTTGCTATGACCTCGACTGCGTAAGCATTAAGGACATCTGTGAGGAGCTTTCCCCTCAACATGTCACCGAAGTATATAGGATCACCATCAAAAGGAACGATGTAGTGAAGAACACTGATAGTTATATTTTAACATTGGCCACTCCTTCCTTACCAAAGGAGGTCCGAGCAGGCTTCCACGTGCTCAGGGTCCGGCCGTATGTCCCCAACCCTCGGCGCTGTTTTCAGTGCCAAGAATTTGGGCATACGAAGCTGCGATGCCGTGGTAAGCCAACCTGTGCAGATTGTGGACAGGAGGCTCACGAACAACCATGCGAGTCTCCTAAATTCTGCATTAATTGCAAGGGTCCCCATTCTGCCTGGTCTCGGTCCTGTCCGAATTGGAAAGTAGAGAAAAAACTCCTGGAGATCCAAACAGAAAAGAAGATCCCTTATGCCTGATGCAAAAAATAAAACAAGTGGCGACACCCTCTCAAAAGTCGCCTCCACCACCTATACCCCCGAGGAGACCCCCTCGGGGAACAACCCGAGCCCACCTCGGGGAACACCCCAGAGTCCTCCTCGCGGAACATCCCCGAGTCCTCCTCGGGGAACTCCACCGAGATCTCCTCGGGGAAATAAATTACGTGCGGCCACTGTTGGGTCGCTCACTCTCGCCTCCAGAGGCCGGGATGAGTGCCCAAGCAGTTGAGGCCGTAAAGGCGAGTCCAATGGTGCCTTGAAGAAGGACCAGCGAGAGATCACCGAGAAAAATAATTTTAAAAGAGCATCGAAAGCCTTAACAAAGCCTTCGCGCAAGGATCCGACTACCCAGTCTCTTCAAAATAAACCAAACCCTCTCCTGAAGCGGGAGGTCCAGGAGAGACTGGGAAAGGAGAGAGGACCTAAAAAGGACCTTAACAAATTTTTACTCATAAAGGATAGTGAAATGGATTGCGAGGATATCTAAATATCATACTAATAAAGTATGTCGCTACTACAATGGAATTGTAGGGGTTTCTATGCTCGTGTAGAGGAAATTAAACTACTAATTTCTTCCCTGCATCTTCCAATCTTGTGTTTGCAGGAGACCCACTTCCGCCCAACCGACAACCGATGCTTCGTGGGTACGATGTGTATCGTACCGATAAGCCTTTCTTTGATCGGGCTAGCGGAGGTGTGGCTATATTCGCACGAAGCACTATATCATAAGAATATTAATATTGTTTCTGATCACCAAGTCCCCCCTGTGGGACGGGGTTTAGAATAGTCCCGCAGTAACCCCTGCTTGTCGTAAGAAGCGACTAAAAGAAGAGGCTTCTGTGCAGGACGTACCTCGTGTGGGGCAAACCTATCCTATATCTTTCCTTTCACATCATTTTCTTCTTCCTTCACTTTCCACCTTTTTTTCACTCTTCCCCTTCGCTTTATCTATCCTTACCTTTTTCTTCCTTTCCCCCACCGTTCATCCTGCACAGAGGCCTTTGGCCTTTCCGTTGACGACCTTGGCAACTAACCCGGCTCTTCTCTGTTTATTATTGGATACCACTGCCTTGAGCTCCCGAATGAAAGTGCGCCGGTTGTAATATCTTGGTAGAAGGGCCTTAGGGATGACAACCGGGTACCCTACCTTGAGAAAAGACGGTTGCGTTCATGAGGGTCACGGACGTAAAATTAGCACTTTCCTGCATACACTTGCTGCGGTGACCTCTCTTCCGGCAATGCTCCATATGAAGGTTGTCATGTCTAGCGTGGTATGGAGCCTCTCGTCGGAAGAGTTAACAGGGCCCTATGTGGTAGAACCAACTGGGATCAACCTGGGTCTACGATCCGAGTACTTTTGCAGGTTGTCCTCCCACTCATGAATGAGTTTATTGTCACAGCTGACACCTTACTGTCCGCTGGCATCTCACTGCCCGGCCCCTCACAGGGCCGTATTAATGATAAGAGGCGGAAACGGGTAAGGCCGTCCAGCCCTGTCTTGATAAAAAGCCAGGAAGTGGTGAGGCCCAGCCCCGCTTCCTGGTGATGTCTCGAGTAGAAGAAAGTCTAGATCTGAAACGTGTCAGCCCATTTATCCTCGAAAGAGTGATAAATGGAGCAGCAAAATCTGACGTTTTAATAAGGAAACTGCGTGATGGCACCATTATGATTCAGACTATGACCGACACACAATCCTCAAATATTATGGCGATCTCCGAAATACCGTTGAGTAATACGGCAAATATACATGTGAAGGTGGAGCCCCACAGGTTCCTCAATGTTTGCAAGGGAGTGGTCACTTGTTATGACCTCGACTGCGTAAGCATTGAGGAGATCTGTGAGGAGCTTTCCCCCCAGCATGTCACCGAAGTGTACCGTATTGTCGCAAAAAAGAATGGACAAGAAAAGAAGACGGATACGTATATCCTAACATTTGCGACTCCTACCCTTCCGAAGGAGGTCCGAGCAGGCTTCCACGTGCTCAGGGTCCGGCCGTATGTCCCTAACCCTCGGCGCTGTTTTCAGTGCCAGGAATTTGGGCATACGAAGCTGCGATGCCGTGGTAAGCCAACCTGTGCGGATTGTGGACAGGAGGCTCATGAAACACCATACGAGTCTCCTAAATACTGCGTCAACTGCAAGGGTCCGCATTCCGGCCGTTGTTGAGCCTCTCACACCCACCTCTGTGCTTCCGGAGGTGGGGACGAGTTGCGGAACAGGTGAGGCCGCTAAGGCGAGTCCCACTGGTACCTTGAAGAAGGACCAGCGAGTGACCGCCGAAATAAATATTAAAAAAGCGTCGAAGGCCTTAACAAAGCCTTCGCGCAAGGATCCGACTACCCAGTCTCTCCCAAATAAAACGAAGCCTCTCCTGAAGCGGGAGGTCCAGGAGAGACTGGGAAAGGCAAGAGGACCTAAAAAGGCCCTCAACCAATTTTTATTATTAAGGGATAGTGACATGGATTGTGAGGATAACTAAATATTATATTAATTAAGTATGACGCTACTACAATGGAAGTGTAGGGGTTTCTATGCTCGTATAGAGGAAATTAAACAACAAATTTCTTCCCTGCATCCTTCCATCTTGTGTTTGCAGGAGACCCACTTCCGCCCAAATGACAACCCGATGCTTCGTGGGTACGATGTGTATCGTACCGACAAGCCTTTCTTTGATCGGGCTAGCGGAGGTGCGGCTAAATTCGTACGAAGCACTATATATCATAAGAATATTAATATTGTTTCTGATCTCCAAGTGATTGCTGTCAGAGTCTCCCTCCCTTTGGAAGTAACAATATGCTGCATTTACCTCCCACCGGGTGAGCGTGTTCCTAAGAGGACTCTAGAGGCCCTCTTTATACAACTTCTCGCCCCCTATATCATCTTGGGGGATTTTAACGCTTATAACCTGGTGTGGGGGTCTAATTTTACAGACACCCGTGGGAGGATGGTAGAGGATATTCTTGTCTCGGGAAACCTGGTGTTAATGAACACCGGGACCCAGACACACTTCTCTACCTTTAATGGTGTATCCTCTGCCATCGACCTAACATTTTGTAGTCCCGGGATCGCTGCTCACTTCCTTTGGGAGGTCCACTCGGACCTATGTGGCAGTGATCATTATCCAATTCTGCCTACACCTCTTAAAGATCCTCCCAGTACGGCGCGAATACCCAATGGGTGCTAAAACGTGCTGACTGGGATAGATTCCGCGAGCTCTCCGTATTTAGTGAATCCCGACATCCTGACGTCGATGGTAAGGCTGGGCATTTTACTTCGACGGTCATCGCGGCGGCGAGGACTTCCATCCCTAAATCCTCGCCAAATCCGCGCCACCATCCTGTTCCCTGGTGGAACGAGTAGTGTCGCCTGGCTATTTCTGGCCGTCGAAGGGCCCTACGTCTATTCCATCGACGCCCCATTAAAGAGAATCTGGAGTCATTCCGAATTCTATGCGCTCGAGCTCGCCGTGTTATTCGAGAAAGCAGAAGAGAGTCTTGGAGACAGTTTATTTCTACCCTTACAATTACCACTCCCACAATTAAAGTTTGGGACAATATTCGTAAATTAAGTAGTAGCAAAAATTCAATTAATAGTGTACCTGCCCTCATGTCTAACGGTTCGCTTGTCTCCTCCCCTGTGGAGGTCGTCAATATATTGGGCTCGATGTTCGCCTCTATTTCTAGCACTGCGAGCTACTCTAACGAGTTCGCGGTGCATAAGCGGAGCATCGAGCGCCTTACTATTGATTTTGGCCAAAGTCGGGGGGAGGATTATAACTCCCCCTTTACTAAAGAGGAACTTACTTATGCCTGTCTCAGGCGGGCAATACAACTTCTGGCCCGGATGATATTCATTTTGAAATGTTGCGCCAACTGTCCCCTGCTGGACGGGCGTTCCTCTTAGACCTCTACAATTGTGTTTGGGAATCTCGTCAATTCACAACACTGTGGAGGCAAGCAACCGTTATCCCAATATATAAAAGTGGCAAGGAAAAATTAGACCCAACTAGTTATAGACCGATAGCCTTAATTAGCTGTGTATGCAAAATATTAGAAAAAATGATAAATAAACGACTTATATGGTGTTTAGAATCCCGCAATCTGCTATCCAATATTCAATGTGGTTTTCGCCGTAACCGATCCACGGTTGATCATCTCGTCCGTCTTGAGACTGCTGTTCGTGACGCCTTTCTCCGTAAGCAGCATCTTTTGGCTGTTTTCTTTGATTTGGAGAAGGCGTACGATACTACATGGCGTTACGGCATCTTAAAAACCTTTTTAATTGGGGGTTCCGGGAGAGCTTCCCTATTTTTTTTAGCAAATTTTATGTCAGATAGACACTTCCGGGTAAGGTTAAACAACACCATATCCGATGGTTTTATTCAAGAAAATGGGGTGCCCCAGGGCAGTCCTTTGAGCTGCACGTTGTTCGCTATTGCGATAAATAGCATTGTAGACAACGTGCGCTTACCTGTTCGTTCATGCCTTTTTGTGGATGACTACGCAATTTATTGCAGTTCATCAAGTCTCCACAGGGCTGAACGACAGATACAACTCGCTGTAAAAAATCTATGGTTGTGGGCATCTCGTAATGGCTTTCGATTCTCTGCGGCCAAGACGACTGTCGTCCACTTCCATAGATTACGCGGACTACAGCCTGCCCTCGATATTTTAATGAACCATGTTGTTTTACCTGTCTCCGAGACCGTAAGGTTCCTGGGAATTTTATTCGATTTTAAACTAACTTGGATCCCCCACATCAAAGACCTGAAAGCGAGGTGTATTAAAGGTTTGACTTTACTTAAAGTTGTGAGTGGTCGCTCTTGGGGTGCTGATAGTGAAACCTTGATGCGCCTCTATAGAGCCTTGGTGAGATAAAAACTTGATTACGGCAGTTTTGTATATGGTTCCGCTAGACCCTCGGCGTTAAAGATGCTCGATAGCGTCCACCATGCTGGCATTCGACTGGCTACTGGTGCTTTTCGTACCAGTCCAGTCGTCAGCATCTGTGCCGACGCCTGTGAGCCCCCTCTTTCTTACCGGCGGTCTTATCTCCTGGCATCTTACGTGTCGAAACTGCATTGCATGCCAAACAATGTTGCTTACCGCCCTGTGTTTCATCCCCCTAACCGTGTCTTGTATGAAACTAAATGTCGTAGTACAAGGCCGGTTGGGATCCGGATGCTATCCATTTTCGACACGTGTGGGATTGTCCTGTCAAAGGCTATCCCCACATCACTAGGTCGAGTTTCTCCCTGGAAGATACGCCCTCCAAAATGCAATTTTGATCTTGCCAAGTTCCCTAAAGCGACCACCCCAAACTTTGTATATGAGAGGACCTTTAATGAGCTCCTCTCCACTCGCTTTCACGGATTTGAGCGCATCTAATCTGATGGCTCTAAATCTGGAGCCTCCGTGGGATGTGCTTTTGTTGTGGAAGGATCCAATTTTAAATTTGGTTTACCTAAAGAAACCAGTATTTTTACGGCTGAATTATATGCCATTTTTAAATCTTTGTGTTTTGTATACCGAAATAGTCACCGTTCCGTCCTCATCTGCACGGATTCCATGAGTGCTCTGTTGGCATTGTCCACTCTCTACTCCTGGAATCCCCTCGTGCAGATGATACATGAGCAAATTTAAAAAATTTATTCATTAAGCACCCGGCTCGCCTTTTGCTGGATTCCTGGTCACGCTGGTCTTCCAGGAAATGAACTGGCAGACCAGGCAGCCAAGGAGGCAGCACGCCTGCCTCCTGAGGCGAGTCTGGTTGTCATGTTTTTAGATCTAAAGGGTTATGTTCGGCGTGGAGTCTTACGCACCTGGCACGAGCAGTGGGTCTCGACCCCTGCTCAGAACAAGCCGCGGTCCATCAGGTACGGTGTGTCGCGATGGCCCTCTTCTATACGAAAGTCTAGAAGAGAGGAGGTCATCGTGACGAGACTCCGCGTCGGGCATACATTTCTTACCCACGAATTTTTACTCAGAGGGGATCTACCTCCAGTGTGTGAATTTTGCGATGCTCCCTTAGTGTGCACCACATTTTGGTGGAGTGTCGCAGATATGCCCCTATTCGCCTGGCCCTTGATTTTAAAAGTGACCTTCGTTTTTTATTATGCGACAGCGCTGAAGGAGTTATTTGTTTACTCCATTTTATACGCCAGGCGAATCTTTTTAGTGCCATTTGAGTCACTTTTATAAAGTGGCTCATCTGGATTTTATCTTATATTGAGACCCTTTTTAACATTTTAGTAAACTTTAATGTGTTTGTTTTGGCGTTTTATCCATTTTAATAGACTTTAATAAAATAACTATTTTAATATGTTAGTTTTGTCTTTTTTAACTAATATATTGTTTTAATATGTTTGTTTTGTTTTTTGTTAGAGTAATACACCTGTGGTTTTTTTTAGCAGGTGTTTCACTCAATTGTACTTGATCCCATTTGAGTACTCCTATGGAGTGCCTCAAATGTTTTTTTTCCATCATATTGAGATCTATTCTTTTTATATTGTATTTTTATATTGTCTCTTCACCTTTTTTATATAAACAGGTGAATATTTTGTATCTCTCCTATGGAGATTTTACTATGTGTGCATACAATGCTAAGGCCCTAATGACCTCAGTGTGTCGATGGGTCTCTAAACAGGAATAATAATAATAATAATATCATACATTTTCATTATAGTTTTCCAAAATGACATGTCGGCTATTGGTTTAGGGATATATTAGGGATTATTTCTATTAATTTTTTTTAACTGTCATCCAAGTAAACTATGGTCGTGAATGTATCATATTTTGTTTTTCTTACGTGCTTATGTAACAATCATTATATTGACTTAAAATTAAAATAATATCAATTTAAATTATGTACATACGTTTTTTGGAACGTTTTGGGGTGGGAAGTATCTCTGTTTGATTGTATGTTACATCTTGTGAATGTGTGGAATGCCAGGCCTCCACCGTGGTTCGGATTCCACGTTAAACTGTAGGTCCTCCATTTCATCTCACAATCACCCTACCATTACATATTAGTGTAAGTGTGTATAACTTGAACGGGTAGTAAGATGCAGTGCTAATAATAATAAATAATAATAATAATAATAATAATAATAATAATAATAACAATAATAATAATAATAAAAATAAAATGTTTCTGGATCATTGACTCTCTTTGATTTAGGGTGTAGGATTGTTTTGGAGAATGGCATAGGTCGTGATACATCTTGTGTAGCTATAAAAATTAATGTAGAGTTATTAGAACTATTTATTTATTTTTACTGCACCTGGGTTGCTTTTATTGACAGAAAGTTCAAGGCGGGAATCACAGCCAAGTGAACTTAATTTTTTTTTACCATCTATATAATAATGGGATAAGCTATCACCCCCTAAATTGTTTAGTAATCCATGTGTACTGAAATGTGTGTCTTAAATGGTTTCCCACACTTTCCTTCTCACAAATGTGGGTACATTCCCTTTAAATATTCTACCTTAATATTCTCTAGCTCACTATTGTATTGTACATTTGTAGCCATCTCTAACATTTAGTAAGACATGCGTGCAAAGTATAATCAAACAATATCACTTACATAAAGTATGCATAGGTATAATATGATGATCCTCCACAAGAATGGTTTCCAAAACATGCATTGCACAGCTTTATATACTGTTTATGTGGCTAGTGTTTCACCTGAAATTTATATCTTAATTATTTATTAATCTACATACTATCTTGTTAAATAATCATTTTTAATCCATTATTTAAATATTATTGCTACACCTTTATTTAAAACTTGTATGTCAGAAACACTATTATGCTAATTATTTGAAACTGGTCCATTTCCAAACATGTAATAAATAGTGAAATAACCTCTTAGGTGGCCACATTGTCTTTAGGCATCAATCTCATATTAGATTAGACTGTTGATGACAGTTTGAATCCTGGTCAGCTCTACTGAGGGTAGTTTATCGTTAATTGTTTATCACTTTCCCTTCATGCAAATACGAGTAAATTTCCTATGAAATTCTATGTTTTTGGAAGAAATGTTTATGATGGTTACAAAAGTTAATTCAGCTAATTTCATATATTTACATGTTAAATCATCATGTCTGTGTCCATCACTTTGATTAAAAAGTATCAATATTAAATAATATTAAAATAATAAAACTCAATTAGGAGCTGACGCCATGAAGTTTTTTTAAGGGAAAAATGTTATCAATTTTGACCATAAAATAAAAATAAACTATTTTCAAAACTGTTCTAACTATTGTGTTTTTATTGAACATCTGCTCCTTAAAACTTTTTGACAATGCAAATGATACATGTCGACATTGAAATTATACAAAGATAAGATAAAGTTTATAGACCATATTGTGTTACTTTTAATGAACTAATTTAAATCTGTTTCCTAAAGAAATAGCCTACTTTCATAATTTCTCTAAATATTTGAAAACTATGATAAATCATTTTGTTTAAATTAGCTGTCAGTTTTCCTCTAGGATAGGTTAAAGCATTACCTTACTATTTTTGGCATTGCAAAATATTAACTGTTTTAATAATGGGTTTGGTTCACTCACGGTGCATATTGGCTTGGGTGCCGCTAAATTTGTTGTGGTCACCTGGTTTGAGGATCTGCGGCTGCTGGGTGTAATCTCTGTGTGGCTGCTCAAATCTGTACCCTAGTCAACACATTATTTACTATGTTATTAAGCTTATATCATGCACTTGTCATGCCAATTTTATTAGAGTTAAAACTTACCAATCCAATAGCGGAAAGACCTGGGATGCCAGTACTAGATCCCGGCCAACCACAGCAATCACTTTTTTTATCGAGTTCGCTGAGTTTATCTTCCACATTGAGGTTGCCTGCCTGCCTATGAGCTGCATTAAAAGCTGCAGCTCTATCCCTTGTGTTTCTCTTTAGATCACGCCACACCTAAAAATTAATTTGTTATTTACTGAAGGTATCGCTTTTTACATAGTTTCTAAATTTTCTGTGTTTACATTTTTGTGTGTATATTTGGTATGTATTTACTCTAAAATAGTAATTGTTTTATTTACCTGTAAAAAAGTAATTGAAATATATATTCTTGAAACCATCTGTGTTTTAATTTTGTATTATTAAAATGTTTTACGGCATTGTTGATTTTATGTTCATAAGTCAAAATGCACACATTTTAAGTGCCTGATATTTATAATATATAACTATGATCTTGTTGTAATTCATTTAGGTAAATTTGAATCAATGAAAGCTTTGTATTCAAACAAAGTCATTAGCCTCCAGAGTGGTATGCCAAGGCCTAAGATTAGACATGTTTTTTCAGTGAATAGGCTATATATCTGGGGGGAAATCTAAGAAAATGTCAAAATATGACTAGATATTAATAAACCTTAAAGCAGGGGTGCGGTTCCGTGGAAAATATTTTTAATAATTTTTTTAGTAAGGTTTTATACTATGCAATTCTTAGTTAACTAATTGATTTTATATAAATATTATGTTAAAACTTTTTTTCATACTATGAATCAATAAATTTTGATGAACTTTTCTGTGCTCTATGCAAATTCTTGAAATTTTAGGGGAAGTGTACAAATTAAGTTTTTGCTTTAGTAACCATTAAAAAATGCTCTAAATAGCTTCTAGAGGCATTTTATGTTAGTAAATTTTTCTTGCCTACGCAGTTGGGGGTTTGTGCCCTCCCCCTTCAACTTTGGGGTGCCTTATGTTCCGGCACTGGTAAATTTATGATTACACCATTCCCTGAAAGGATATTTGAGATAAAGATAAAAGCTGAAAACAAATATAATAGTTAATCTTTTACATTGCCATGCATTGTAAATGAAAGCCTCATTAGATAACTTAAGTTATCATACTTTATCACTTATATTATAGTACTGTACCTTCTTCCATTGCTCTGTTGATTTTCCTGGTCCCAGTTCATTGAGTTGTTGGGTTAACTCTGTCCATTGTTGGGTTGCGTTGATAGATCCTTGTGGACCTATTAGTTTCCCGGTGGCAAATACTGAATGAGAAACCATATAATCCACAAGATGCTCCCATTGCCGCCCAACAACTCTGGCACTTCTGATTGGTTTGACTCTATAAAATCAAATATCTGGTTAGTCAGACTTATAAAGATTATAAAACTATATTGTGTTTGCTTTAAGAACGTTATAATTTAAATATACCTATCTATACTATTATAATAGGGATGAGGTCAATGCCAAGAAACCTACAATTTTTACTATTATTGTTTTTAGCATAATACATATATTAATAGACGTTGAATCCTTTGTCATTCTCTATGTCATTGTTGCGACATACCTTTTTTCTTCTTTATGAATGAAATATTTATATTCATTGCTTTTTTAAAAATAAAAGTAAGGGTCGTAAAGGTCCAAACAAAGTAGGCTATGTTGGTGTCCCTCAACCTTTATCTGATGTGATTAAGGCTGTATCCAAATAGTCTACTTATGCGACGTCGCGTTTGTTCGTGGCGTTGATAGCTGCATTGGCAATCACGTGACCAAGTGAAGATCTGTCTGAATAGTCGCGGACTAGACCGATGCAGTTTTCTCGTGGCGTTGGTTACTATGGATACGAACGTTACGAGCTATGTGGCGTTGTTGCGGTGTTTGATTGGCAATTGTTTTAGGATTATAGTTTAGTCTGCTAGAGCATCGACTAACGTTTTGCGCCATTTTAACAGTTTCATTGAATTTCTCTTTCTCGTCATGTCTTCCGAAAATAAATCGCAAAAAATCTTAAGTATGCCAACTAATTACATGTTATATTTTAAGAAATAATGTTTATTAACGTATAGATTTTACACATGAATACATTATAGGCCTACATCAAATAGGTGTAAACTCTATTTTTGCGCACATTTTAACGTGTAAATAATATGCAGATTTAAATAGTTTTTGCTATATAAAATAATTACCACTTAGTAGAGTGTAATAATAATAATATTATCATTATCATCACTATAAAACGTGTTAATAATGTGTGTATTTAAATACACATTGTAGTATAAAATAATTTACCCGTCTTAGTAGATTATAATAGTAATAATTACTATTATAATTATAGCTATTATTTTTAGTACATTAGGCCATGTGACAAACAAGGAAAAAAATAATGAAAAAGTCAGCCTTATTTATTATAAAATTTCTATGTAGCCTAACCACTATTTATTGCCAACCAGATAAATGATAATGAACAATATAATTTTTTCCCCTATTTTATCCTTTGTTTAAAAAACCAGATTTTTTCAGAGCTAGGCCTGCCTAATGTTTAATATGTTATAGGGTCTACGGAGGAAACTCTGTTGTACGTTTCATCGAATCCCGGGTAAAGAATGACAGACTCTTCACAGGGCGTAGGAATGTGGCCTCAAATGGTTATGCGTAAGTAGGCCTAACATCAAAATCAAATTACAGTAGAACCCCGATTATCTGATTATCCGGACAAATTGGGGCATACTATACATAATAAGAATCATTATGAGCATGTTTATAAACTCTGAATTAAAACAAAAACACCCAATATTAATACTGATAACTGGTCGTCTGGCTAACTTGTGCCCGATGATTGGGGTTCAACTCTGTTCTACTATGACTATCATATGACTAAATAGGTGTATTAATTTATATTTGTTTTTATATAAACGTTGTGGAGGAAGAGTGGGAAATCAGTTTGAAAGTCTTCCTAACTTGCATATTATGAAAGCTCTTTAACTTTGGTATGTTATGTTTTTTTTCAGGGTTGTACTCGATGACATTGGAATGGCGTCTTCACTCACACCCGACCAGTTAAAAAGAAAATGGGATAACTTACTGAGGAAGTACAAGGTAATGACCACCAAACTCTTATGTTATAATTTTACAGGATATATTCAAATTATGTCATGTTGGACCAAACTAAGATGTTGCCAAGGCACACATACTGAAACATTTGACAAGGCCTCTTATCTTATTTCAACAAGTTTCTAGTCAATTTTTAACAAATATTTAAGAACTATTCGGATCATAGGCTCTTGCGTTTGCTATAAAATGTTGAAAAATAAAAATTAATTACATTACTAAAAACAATTTTTTTTTTTAAATAAGGTTTTTATAGAAAACTATATAAATAGTGCTCACAGATCTTTACTGGCATCCCCCTTGATTGAACCTTAGAGACAAATAAAAATCTCCTTTTATAAATTATATCATAGGCCAACTACTGTATATTCTTTATACATACATTTGCAGGATCTAAAAAATCCAAAAACCGGCAGTGGAACCCAAGGGGAAGAAACACCAATTACTTGGCCCTTTTGGGAGGCCATGGACCTGGCAGTGGGGCAGAGAGATATTATCAACCCTCCAGAATTATTTTGCTCTTCTAAAGGCCCACAAGTAAGATCCGGGAGTGCTTCCGCATCTTGCAGTTGGGAGGCTGATGAGGAGTCAGCTAGTAGTACATCTCATCAGAGTTCTTCCTCCTCATCACCACCAGAGCATGTGGGAAGAGGAAAAAAGAGGAAGCTTGAGGAGGAAAATGTTTTTACAGAAACTTGTAAGAAAATACAAGTTGCCTTAGAGGTTTTTCAGCGCCAGGGTGATAGGCTTAATGACCTCCTTGAAAAACTATTAGAAAAATAAATACATTTTGGCTTTTTTTTAAAGTAATTTAATAGATTAATATACTGATTATATAATTATAGTTATCATATAAAAGTTGATTAACTCTACAACCTAAGTCATAGAATTATCCTTAAAATATACCTTTTATTATCATGTTTTATTTATATCTTATTGTGTCATGAATTACCCTGGCGCTGGAAAGGGAAATTTGTATTTTTTGACATATTACATAATTTGACTGGCACTGATATAAATAATTGTATCTAACATCTTGCATTTTAAGTTGTTTCAACTTTGGAAACAGTAATTGCTTAAAAACTTTTATTTCAGACTATGCCCTGGGTCATTTTTTTATTCAAGTGTTATATTTTACACTACTAGCTGTCTCTAGGCCTGTCAAAGCTTCACATGCACATTTTTTTTCTTATTGATACAACATGAAATTTTTTCTTTTTGATACAACATGAAAATGCAAAATGTAAGATTACATTATTTGTACCCGAGCCCTTCATTTAGGTTTCCATCAAAACATTTTCCTCTTTTATACAGTGGGACTTAGCATGAGGTTATTTGTGTTCTATAAAATTTAAAACCATAATCTCAATTTCCAATCATTTTCAAATTACTATCAAATCTAGGCATAACCTTAATTTTTGATCTTTTTTTTATCAACGTTGTTTCAGTAATACTATAAACATTACAATCCTGTTACTTTCTTCTTATTCCTTGGAGATGGTGTGTAAATTCTGAACCATTGTCAAATTATCTAATGTATGCTTAGCCTTAATTGATATTGTTTTAGATCAAAGTTGTATCATTCATGATACTATTAATATTTTCATATAAGTTGGGGATTTTGGTATAGATGGCTTGAAAACTCTGCTCTGCAAAAGTTTTCAACTCAAATATTATTTAATTTTATTTTACTACTGTAAACACAAAAATCACCTCTAAAATGCTTTATTCGAAAAATTAATGTTTATATGGATTCGTTCTAATATACATAAAGTTTTTATCACAACATGTAATTTTATTTCTTAAGTTATTTTCACAGAATTATTAATTTGTAATATTTATACAGGTCAGATTGGTAAAATTAAACAAGGGTATTATTTAAGTTATGCAGATTTTTTATTTATCACAGAATTCAAGGCATGTTCCTACCCAAGAAAAAAAAAAAGCAACAAAAAATAATTATATGGATATTATACCGAAAAAAACTCAATATTAGGCCAAATATTCTGGTAATGGCAGGCAGTTATTGATGACAATGTTATATATTAATAAAGAGGCCTACTAAGAAAAAGTTCATTGCGTGATACCTAAGCACAATACAAACAATTCACACATTTAACAATTTGTAACACCCAAGTCTTTGTACCTGTTCAGGTTGTATACAATACTTAAGCACAATACAAACAATTCACACATCCACAAGTTGTGATAAGTAAGTACAGGTTTTGTCAGATGTAAAGGATTTGGCAATCAGATAAATCTATGCTGGGACCGAGGATTGAAGCCTGGATCCCCAGCACAGAAGTCTGACACATTACCCCTAAACTGCCAGGTCACTGTTACGCACAATATAAGACATCTCCATTTCTTCTCGGCTACACTCAGGTGTCGATTTGTAAGGTTTAGTACTTCATTTAAATGTGCATTGAAGAATTAAAAGAAAAAATTGGAAAAAAAAAACTATTTAGGCTAGGGAAACTGATAAAATAAGTCTCTTACATTAAGCCTACGAGCCAGGTGGTTTCTGTAGACTGTCGCTTCCTCCTCATCAGCTTCTTCGTCTGCTCGTTCTGCTTCTTCATTTGGTTCAGGATTTTCAGGTTCGAGCACAGGTTGTAAAATATCACCAAGTGACATGCACACATTGTGCATAATACAACATACCGCTATTAAATGTGCTACTTTTGTGTGTCGAATCTCTACAGTCTTCATGAAAATTGTTCTCCAGCAAGCTTTAAGCATACCAAATGCCCTATCAACAATACTCCTTGCTCTGCTGTGGAAACAAATAGAATTGTAATTTTTCTGCATCATTATGCATCTGCCAAAGCCACGTCCCACATCTGCTGTTTGATCTATTGATGGATAATGGATAACCTTATTTGTCAATTTGGTGAGGATATTGTCCATTGTGGTATGTACAATATTGTGCACTGTTGATGTTGATACATTGAAAACGGTCGATATCACTGTATGAAGTGCCGCAGCCCAGCCAAAACAAAAATATCAACAGTCGAAAAGACATACTCCAACTGAAAAAATACAAACAAACTTTTTTATTTTCTTTCAGATTTGATACTACTTTAATAGTGCGGGAATGAGGTACCTAGGTAGAATTTTGAGCAAATTCACAGACATTTGTGTGGTGAGAGAGTAAAAAACCACTAAGGAGAAACTACCCTTAGTATTATTATTATTATTATTATTAGCACCGCGTCTTACTACCCGTTCGGGTTGTACGCACTTACGCTATGAGTGTACTTTAGACCTAGTCAAAATTGCATATTTCCAAAATTTTATTAATATCTTACCCATGTGTTTGGGGATCTAACATGGCTTCCAATGCGAAAAATGTTTCACGTGTTACCCGAACATGGGCCTTCATGTCCAGGGTCCCATCAAGAAAATTACTGACCATGTACTGCTCCATATTCATGATGCAATAAGTATCAGGGCGATTCTAAAAATAAATAGACATACATATATTTGTTGGCCTAGTGAATGTACAATAATTATTATGCTCAAACAAACAGTCTTGAGTCTATTTACAAAGGTATATTGGACATAGGTATGGCCACTTTTGAGGCAGGTAGGCTTAATTTTTACTGGTTTTAATTTTGAGGGGGTGGGGCTACAAATTACTGATCCAACCAATTAAAATAACATTTACATTTTTCTATTGCCCATCTTAAAAGTTCTGATTGTGATTAGAATGAACTAATAAAGGTTATCAACCTGTTTATAGTTTAACAAAGGTAAAAAGTAAAAATAAAAAAATTGCACTTACATATTGTTGCTGGATTGCAATCATTCTTAATAATATAAGGTGCAGTATTTCCAGAAACTGACCGAGTAATCTACGCCTTCCATTAATGATCGCCATAAGTATTAAATTATTGTTTCTCGGCATGCTTAAGTTGAACCTGCTACGAGAAATATCAACGCAATGTTCGTAGGTCTGTTTATAATGGTGCCAATCTCAAATAGTCGTAATAGTTTTCATTAGGGCTGATAGATGGCGATTACATAGTTTCTAAGTTATTCGGTAGAGAGCAGCACTGCGGGCCCAAGTATGTTGCCGTTCGAATAGTTTGATGCAGTCTTCGGTATGAAAACCGCGAAATCATCAAGACTGCATCAAGTCAAGTGTACTTGACTATTCGGATACAGCCTAAGTTATTTACAAGGGTAACTTCGGTTACATTATCAAATTACTTGCCTTTTTATTCGTTCCTTATTTTTAATTTATCTCTATCTTTATTAGTCTGATTTAAATTTTATCACATTAAATATAAGATTAGAATTGGACTTCAGTATATTTCACTATTATAATTAAGAATATATAAATCGATAATTATATTAAGAATGTAGGCTATTTACTTACAGTTGTTACATCATAACGTGATTTCGAATGTTTTGAAGTTCAAAGGCAGGATCATATGTAAAAGTATAGTCAATATTTTGAAATTCAGTGGCAGGATAAAATGGAAACACAATTTTGTTGGTTTTGACTTGTTAGAACAATTCTATCAGTACTTTCTTACTCTTTATTGTTCATTTCGCCGGTGTAGACTCACTCCCTGGCTGTTCGTTTCGCTGAAGTAGCTGTACCCGTGGCAGATAGAACTGCTTTTCCTGCTCCACCTCTTGGATAGGAGTGGGTTAGGAATTGAAAAAGAATAAGAAGTAAAAAACACTATGCACGTCATCTTTAAATCTAACAAGACTTAAATAAATTTATGTATTTTAAAATTCTTGGATGTACTACATAAAAACATGCTTGCACACATAGTAAGAGACGCAAAAAAAAAAAAAAAAAAAAGAGTAATGAATGAACAACACAATTCGGTGACTTTTATTACAGAAGGGTATAAGGCTATTCTTTATTTACTTTATACCTTTACTTCCATTAGCTAGGTACTTATTTTAATTAATACTCTCACTTCAAAATGGTTAACGTATAATATTTACAAAATTCATTATAACTATACTCTTTGTATTAGGCCTACTTAGATACGGACTCTTTCAAAAATTATCCTGTGAAAATCTGTTTTACTACTAACATAACCTCTTTCAAATCAGTCCAGAAAAAAATTACTTAAAAAGGAGTGTTCACAGTCTAATAACAAGTCAATTTTGAAGACCTTATCTTGCAGGTTTATAATAATATGCATTAGTTTCTAAAAATCGAATTTTAAGTATACTTCATAAATATGCTACTATTCATACTAGAACAAAACGTTTCACTTGTCAGCGAACGAGTAGTAAACGCTTAAAGTCGTAGGGTTTTTTTTAGTGCCCAATGACAGACTAGATGTTTGGTGCGATTTTTGTGGAAATTTACAACTCAATACCTGTTTTAGAAATGTCATTATAACTTGGTGTCAATACATTCACCATTAACATTAATTAGATCTTTACTTAAATTTTGTCACTGAAATTAGCCATTTATTTGTGTATGTTTTTATTGAACATTAAATTATTGACTAGGTTAGAATAGTCAAGGTGATGTTATTAAAACCTCCATCTATAATAAACTTAAGTTTCAGTATGTAAGATGGCCCAGAATATTTGTATATGGTATTTATAATAAAGTGACTCACCTCGGTGGCGCAGTTGGCTAATGCGCTAATCGTGTTGAGCCCGACTGCTGAGGACGGGGATATCGAAGTTCGAATCTCGGTCGGGTGAACTGGGGGTTGTTTTTCCTAAATGGTTTTCCATTCTCCCTCCACGCAAATGGGGGTTCACTTCCTCTAATTCAACCTTCCCAACTCCTAATCCATTAGCAAATTAGCACTTAAGCGTATAACCCAAACGAGTAGTAAGACGCGGTGCTAAATAATAATATAATAAAGTGAGACTGGTTCCTTACGACCATTGAATTGTTAGTTATATTAAAAAGAAGATTAAAACTGAATATAAATTCTACTTTTTGTGCTTGATTGAGATAATTGCTAGGACTAATTTTGTTTGTTTCTTTTAGATGAGGATTATCTAAATATTTCTTTAGATGTATTGGATTTTAACCAACCACTAATAAAATGTACAATCGATGGACATCCAGTGACATTAGTTCTTGACTCACCTCACACAACATCGGCGAAACATCCCACCACACTACCACTATCACTGCCTTATGCAGAACAACCACAACAGAAAGCATCACCATCAGTGGTTCACTTGGCATCACCCCCACCATCAATAGCACCACAATCACCGAGTCAAGAAAAAGTATTACCATCATCATCATCATCATTATCATCATCATCATCATCATCACCACAAACACTGACTTGGGAAGCAACCGACTTTTTTTGGGACGATGCGGCTTCAAAACTTTTTTTTTAATTTACAAAAGTACTAAGAATACAAAAATTGTAAATTCAGCACCCTTAAACAAAAGTTAATCTATGTTGCAAACAAAATTCAAGAATTTGGGTACTCGGTCAGTGATGCTCAAGTTCACAATCGGTACAAAACTCTGGAGAGAATAATGAAAATTTTTGTTAATAACCAAAATAAGACTGGTAGAGGAAGAAAGAGAATTCAATATGAAGAGGAAATAATTGAAATGTTTTCTGAGTGGCACAATATTGTTCCCATGGTTTTGTCTGGGAAAAATGGAATTGTTTCACGATAAGAGAGAGACAGTCAAGAAGGAATTTCTTTGCCTGAACAAAGTGTAGAGGATAAACCAAGAGATGAAGCTATATTAGTTGATAGTAATTTTAACAAAAATTAAGTAAAGGCTCCCATCCCTCCCAGCAAGAAATGGCAAAACAACATTAGTTTTGGATCGCTTGAGGGAAGAAGTTGCTTCCCAAAATGAATGCATACAGAAAGACAGTGCAGAGCAAGCATCCCACAATATTAAACTTACAACCTTGTTTGAGAAATGGATAGCTGTTCAAAAATCAAGCAACAAACTCAAAGAAGAAGCCATTGCACAGAGAAAAGAAAAGAACTCATTGTTAAAAAGGCAAATTGAATTGTTGGAGGAACTAGTTAAAAATAAAGTAATATAATTAGTTATACAATAATTTCATATTAACAAACTCATACCCTTTTAGCCTATATGTTTCTATCCACCTTTCCTACAGGGTTCGAGGCTATATAGTTCTATCAACAGACATATAGGTATTATGATACATATCCTTATATATATTTCAAGGAGCTTCAAAAACTTTTACAGATTTTTTTTTATATTTAACCCACTTGTTAAAGTTCTCACATCCAATTCATCCCAATTGTTAAGACTCTTATCAACAGCCAATTTGCCCTTCCCCTCATATTTGTTTGGTAATAAGTTCTGTACTACCCATCCATTGAGTTGGTAGAAATCAGTTAATAATACAGAATCTGTTACATAGATTGGGCAATATAAAAAAAAGAAGAGCTAGTACGATTTATGTGAACAGTTCGTCACCCGAGAATGTAAGTGTTCTATCTCCAAAATTATGAAATTCAAGATATTTGTTTATGTTTATTTAGAATGCTTATGATTAACCTATGGTTAAATTGAGACTCCTATATAATTACTTAAGAAGATAATAGCTCGAGTTGTCATATAGTAACATCAGTTTTATACACAAGGTCAAACTTCAATACGCTTTTGCACAAAAGTGAAAAATTGGATATAGAACACTTGCATTCTCGGGTGACGAGTTGTTGAGTGCTCATTTATGGTTGTAGATTAGGGTGGTTTTAAAAAATCGATGTCGGATTTTTTTTGGGGGCACCCCCCTAAAATGTTTCATTTTGTTAGATTTTAAGATTGCCAAAGTTTGAGCACAATTGGAAGATGTTAACCTGTGCCACTGGGGCCTCAAAGTTTTGAAAATCTCGATATTTTGGCAGTTTGGCGACCCATATCTCTGGAACGGCTGAAGCTATTTGCCCGTGTCATACATCAAATTAAAGGCCATACTGTTTTTAACATTTTATATTCTACACAATAAATACGCAAATAGTACTGAAACCGAAAAAATAGAGCCAATGTCCCTAAAAACGTGACTAGGTACCCCAGAGAGCGAAGATGCGTTATTTGTATTATTATTGCTTATTATGGACAAATACTTGTACTTTGGAATCCCATTTAATTTAAATATGTTTGCTATGGTATACCGTTAATTTTAGACCCACAACAATGTTTTTTTTTATGTCAGGTATGTATCTACTTTTTCCTCATACTGTATCACTGGCGACCC
The DNA here is from genome assembly GCA_039000515.1 of Timema cristinae. Lineage (NCBI taxonomy): Eukaryota > Metazoa > Arthropoda > Insecta > Phasmatodea > Timematidae > Timema > Timema cristinae. The sequence continues at coordinate 105,169 of JBCFYV010000381.1, forward strand.
CAAGCAGGTAAAACCAAACAAGTTTAAAAATGTATTGGGTTACCCTACTACCTATTGTTATATTTTAAGTAGAAGTCCAGGGGTTCAGAGTCTGTTATTAAAAAAAGAAAAGGATAGCTAGGTGGTACTTGCTTTTATGATTTTGTTTCTTGGTCAGTTGAAAAGTATTCGCTGAACAGTGAAAGTCGTATTTTGTTCTACGTTCGTGTGATCAAGTTTAAAAAAAACCACTAAATATTAACTACAAAAGACATTTTTATTTTAATTAGGTCGATACCTACTAACACGTACTCTTTGTTTTAGTTAGTGTCATTTTGTGTCATTTATTCTTTCTTCTAGTGAACATTTTTATTTATCGTAAAAGTGATGGCTTCTACATCTGGCATGAGAAGTAGAGGTAGAGACAAAATTTTTCTAATTGACTATCCAGCTCATCAGATAACTGGATGTAAGCTGCCCTCCAATCGACAAGTTCTAGCTACTATGTTCTACAATTTGCGTACTGTGAAGTTAAATGTGAGAGACTCTGCCACAACTACTGTTTACGAGGTTTCCGTTTTTTGGACAAAAGCTCGTATTCCTACAAAACAAAAGAAAAATGTCATAGTAAAGCTGGAAAAACTGTACGATGATTGGAGAAAAATGCAAAAGTACAAGGATAGAAAAACGGAAAGTGCAAGAAATGCTGTAAAAGAGTTTACCCTAAAGTTGGATGATCTCTTTGATATTGCCCACCAAGATGCCCTGACGATGATGACTTCAGAAGAAGACAAGGGGTTTCTGTTGAAACAAAGACAGAAAGGAAGACCAGGTGCAGGTAAAGAGATTCCAATTTTCCACAAGGCTTTCCTCAGTATTCATGGCGTTAGCAAACATAGTCGGTAGACTACAGCAGAGCCTGACTGGCCATTCTCCAAAAGACAAACATGGCCGACATGACAACCGGCCAAGCAAGATGTCTGATGCAGTGACACACCTTGTAGAATGTCATATTTACTCATTTCAAGCTAGAAAATCGCATTATTCACTACGTGATAACCCCAATCGGAGGTACCTCCCAGAAGATTTAACAGTTGCTAAAATGCATGCTATCTTCCTTCAAGAATATCACATCAACGTGTCTTATAAAGCTTATTGGTCTATTTTTAATAACTTTACCATCCATTTTGGCTTCCCTAGGTCTGATACTTGTTCGTATTGTGATTCCATGGGACAAAAGTTGAAAGTAGCTGAGACACAGGAAGAAACCCATAGATTGGAAGAAAACAAGGAGGCATTCTCTTTTTGTCTTTTGATTTTATGCAAAATTTACCTCTCCCTCATATAGCAACTAGTGTAATATTTTATAGTCGCCAATTATGGTACAACATCTTTGGGGTACACAACATAAGGGAAGAAGGGACCAAATGAAGTCACTTCTATGCTTCTAGATTACATAAACCATATCGCAGAGGACAAATTTAGCAAGGAGCTAGTATTAATGAGTGATGGGTGCCCGGGACAGAACAAGAATAAGACAATGGTTATCTTTATATACTGCCTAGTCCATGTCTTGAAACTGTTCGACAGGGTAACTTATATCTTCCCGGTAAGAGGTCACACATGCCAAACGATCAAGAGTTTTCCTTAATTGGTCATAAGAAAAAGATCACAAACGCAGCAGAATTGCCTCCCGAGTGGGATGAAGCCGTCCGTAATGCAAGGAAGAATCCAAGTCCATTCTCTCTTCGTATTATGAGATTTGATGACTTCAAAGACATGAACGCTGCTATCAATCCATTTTTTTAAACGCCTAAACCTCTGTTAATGTTAAAGGAGGCAAGATTGGACCATGGGCGACCCACATTGTAAGACCTCAGCTACCACTCAAACCTTATTTGGATTTTTTAATATTTTTTTTGCTATTTATTGGCTTGGCATCTTACAACTTTAAATCCAGGCCATTTTATTCACAAACTTTTTACAATTTACTTATATCAGTTGTTTCCATTTTATTTACATCTAACAGCTTATTTGGATGTACCTGCATTGTACAAACACAACCCAGGGATTAAGCCTGCCAAAGCAAAAGATCTCGACAAACTTATGGAGTACTTGGAAAATCCCGCCAACCGATCCTTTTACGAGGAAATTGTTACTGCAGGATCTGGAGAGACTAGTTAAAACAACTTAAGGCAATGACGTTGAATTTGACAAGGATGACAACAGCAGTGGTTGTGATGAATAAAGCGAGAGTATATTGAGAGGCTGAAGAGAAATAGATAAAAAGAATTAACATTTTTACACAAGCTCTATTATTTAATATGATACTTTGGTAAAAAATAAAATAAAATGTGTAATTTCCTTGCTTTTATGAAACAGAGTACCTAACCTAATCTAAACTCTAACGCTTCTTGTGAGTTTTTCTGTTGGGTGTATGCGTCATCTAACATTTGTTAGTGTTTACTCATTTTTATTGCATTTTATATAACAATCCTTTATACAAATATCTGCAAAAACAAAAAAATTAAACAAAAAGTGGATTTTACAATATATTTTATTTATTTTCTGATAAACGAGTTGATATTTCTTAGTGAAATTGATAGCCAAGAATGCTTAGACACACAGGTTAAAATAAATTTAAAAATGTGCTTCCCAAATCAAAGATAAATGTGATACACAGTTTCTCTCATTTCCTGAAAAATTTACTTTTTGGACTAATCCGATTTTTGCTATCAATCCCTCTATTGTTCTAATACTATTTCAAAATTATAATGTTTTCAAAATAGTTCTATAACACTTTTTAGGATGATGAAATTATCATGGATGAATCTTTTGGAAACAAACATCAACAGGTGTCTGCAGATATTGATGCTGATGAAGAAACAACTGTCAATGAAATCATGTGCAGGCCTACTTCGAATGAACAAAGCACTTCAAAAAAGAAGAAAAATCATTACTATCCCAACCATATAGATGCAGCAATTGCTAAACTTGAAGATTTAAAGAAAAGTAAAGATGAATTTTCTTACTTTGGGAAGAATGTTGCTAGTCAACTTGGGCAGTTGCCATTATAAAGAGTGTTAATGTGCCAATTTAAAATCCAAGAAGTTCTTATGAAAGAACACATAAATATCTCAAGAAAAAGTACATCTACAGATTCTCTATATTCAATTGGTTCATCACCTTGTCCTTCCAATGTTAACACACCATCTCCTTCTGTCTCTGTGACCAATCTTGTGTTTATTCATTCCGCTTCAAATTATACAGAAAACCCATTAACCCTCTAATGTGAGATGTTTGTCACCACAACTACATTTCTGAACTAATCTGAACAACTATTGAGGTTTTAAATTTTGTCCCGATGTGTAGATTTATAACTAACTGACATAATTTTGAAAATTGTGTTCAGGAAGAAGTTAATGTTATTATTATTATTATTATTATTATTATTATTAGGGTTTAAAGGCCCATCAAAACATTGAGGTCATTGAGGCCTTGAACGATACTAAAAACATAATAAAATCCACATACGGGAGACACATAGTAATTCAACTGCAGAATATACAGGTGAATACAAAACAATAAATGACACTATGTAATGATATTGGTTTGGATCACTCTAAAATATATAAAAAGTCATGGATGAAGGTAATTTTTCTTTAAAAGTAACATATTTAGAGTATCCTATTATGATTCATCCATGAAGAAACACGCGCTTTTCAGAAATAATGTGAAAAGGATTACAACATTAAAATATATATTTTTTACAATATTTCCTGTTAAAAGAACAACTCTGCAGTATTTGGCAAAACACGCCAATTCCCTATACCGATAAGAACCTAGCCTTCACAACACCTGTCGCCAAGACTCTTTCTATTAGTTAGTTTTTACACTGATGGCAAAGGAACCAAGAGGCAAGGGGTATGTCATATATAAGCCGCTTGTGCGTATGGTTAAGGGCACAAGTACTGGCACAAACATACGAAACAAGCAACGCAGTCAGGGACTCACAAATGCACTAGAAATGGCTCTCACAGTCGCAGTCTAACTCAGAATACAATAATGTACATTAATATCAAGCAGTTAATTGGAGTATGTATCAGTAATCAACAGCTGTCATTTAAATAAACCGTGTGTGAATAAACAGCCATCAATAGTTACCTTTCTTACATTTTATAAATATACCGATTTAACTAGTGCTTGACCATGGAGCTATTAACAGCTAGTTAAACTGTATCTATTCCGTACAGTGATGATAGGAGCTCGTCCACGGAGCTATAGACAACCTAAATATTATCACAGCAATGTTTTATCTGGAAAAAATTTGTAGTGTTTAAACTAATATAAAATAATAGTTCACAATATGATAAAATACCCATCTGATACACTCCATAGGAGTGCTCAAATGGGCTCTTAGTACAAATACCTGCTAAAAAAAACTAAAAAAACAACAGGTGTATCACTCCAATCAAATAAAAACAAACATTAAAATATAACATATTAACATGACAAAACATGTTATGAGGTAGGTTTAATTTAGAAGAAGTGCACACATATTTGCATGGAGTGAGATTGATAAACCATTTAGGAAAAATCATCCTCATTGAACCCACCCATGATCTAACTCCAATCTCCCTCACCTCAGAAGTCTAGTCTATTGCGAGAGTAGCGCATTAGACTGTGCATCCATCAAGGTAGGTTTTGATAGGTGTCAAAGCTACACAAAATGTAAGGGGTGTAAAACTTTATAAAAATTAAGGGGTGATAAAACTAGATCACAACTAAGGAACATTAAGCCCAGCTCTAATTTAAGGAATGCTAAACCTAGAGAGAAAACCCTATTTAAAAGCACTAATATTTGCCTGTTTTCAGATACTCACACTTATCTTAATGCATTTTGATAGATTTAGTTTAAAAACTTTGATGTGTTTTCCTTACTTGAAAAATAATATAAAACCCATTAAAAAATGAGGATTTAAATTCTTAAAACTATCCTGAAACTAGGGATTTAAAATTCATTGCCCGAAATGTAGATCTTTATACTTAACTGGATAAAAATGTGAATCTCACACATCTTTGGGCCAATCAGCTTTGTGACTACAGAAGTGAATCCTCTTCTGCTGCATCTGATAAGTTTCTTTGTTTACTAAAATTATAATATTCAAGAAATATGTATGTATGAAATCTCTACTTTGTTGTTCTTAAAATAATACCATAATTAGTAATTCAGCTCGTAATTTGCCAGTAATTTATAATTTTGAGCAAGATATATGTTCTTTCATTAAATGTATAATTTAGGCCTGCTATTCACCTCCATCTGATTTTAGAATGGACATATATGGTTAATGAGAAGCCACAAACCATCTAATTTAACCAAATATTTGTAATCATACCGGGTTCAAACCAAAAGATCCTGGTTAGAAAAAAAAGTTGTTTTTTTCTCCAATTCTGGTAGGCACAATATGTCAGTGCTTTTTGAAATTGACATAAATAATTATTTAGTAACGGTTTTTTTTATTTTACTGTATAATACAATGTCACTAATTATGTAATTATTTGTTTAATAATTCTGTAATATTAAAGCGACATTTCTTGTGAAATCTCTACATTGGTGTTCTCAAAATAATACCAAATTTTGTGATCTAGCATTTAATTACCCACATCTGTGGCCGAGTGGCTAAGGTGCCACTTGTGTAAGACTAGTTTGTTGATAACAGGAAGAACAGGGTTCGAATCCTCATCAGGTCTACTGAGGGTAGTTTTTTTCCTAAATGGTTTCCCACTCTCCTTCCATGCAAATGGTGATAGATTACCTCTAAAATACTTCCTTCCTCAGAGTTAGGGGTAGAGCTTTTACAAGCAAACCTAAGACCGGCGTATTAAAACAACTTATAACTAGCCAGTAAATTATAAGGTCGAGCAAGATGCATGTTCTTTTATTGAAAGTATAACTATTAGATTTAAACCAAAAGAAAAAACTTTTTGCAGCCCTCCAATTTAAGGCCTAGCCATACACCTCTTTTTGGGTTTTTTCCCCATTACGTTCATCATCACTGGCTTATTTTAATTGGGTTGGTATGAGGAACATAGTAAAGAAGGAAATGCGACCGCATTTGCCTGAAGATGAGAAAACCACATTGATAAAATAAATTACTTATGTGAGACAATTCTCAGTTCATCCCAAGGTGGGATTTGAGCCTCGACCACCCCACCAACAACAATCAATAAATGTCATCCAAACAACTGTAATCCTAAAGCACCGCTGCAGGTTTCTCGCTTATTAAATTAACATTTTTTAAATCTCTAGACACCCTGTAAAAATAAGAATTATGGTACAAGGTAAAGAAAATTATTTTTATTGTAATAAATTTGGTAAACTAATAATAAAGTCTTTGTAGCTTTGAATTAAGCTTACTAATGCAGTTTTTTTATTTATATCTTATAAATCCAACGATCTCACGCTCATTCATTGGACTATATATTCAATTGATGGCATAAAAAAGTCCCTAAGTTTAGGTAGGGTCCCAAATAAATGCTGTAAGGACACCTTACCCACAATAACATTCATTGTAAAAACATCAATATGTTAACATTTAAGGATGTAATATCACCAACAGTATAATTATTATATTATTATAATTATTATTATTATTGTTTAACGGCCCATCGACACATCTAGGTCATTAGGGCCTTGAAATATATTAAAAACATAATAAAATCCCCATAGGGGAAAGAGATAAAACATTCACAATCTGAGACACTCCATAGGAGTGCTCAAATGGGCTATTGGTATAAATTAAGTGATACACCTGCTAAAAAAAACCACAAGTGTATCACTCCAATAAAAAGACAAAACAAACATATTAAAATATAACACGTTAAAAAGACAAAACAACATGTTAAATTGTAATAAAACCGTTAAAAAGATCTCAATATGAGATAATATCCAAAAGAGCCACTTTATAAAAGTGACTCAAATGGCATTAAAAAGATCCGCCTGCCGTATAAAACGGAGTAAACAAATAACTCCATCCGCACTATCGCGTAATAAAAAACGTAAGTCACCTTTAAAATCAAGAGCCAGACGGATAGGGGCTAGTTTGCGACACTCCACCAAAATGTGATGCACACTAAGGGGAGTATCACAAAACTCACACACTGGAGGTGGATCCTCTTAGTAAAAAACTATGGGTCAATGAAGTATGCCCGACGCGGAGTCTCGTCACGATGACCTCCTCTCTTCTAGACTTTCGTATAGAAGAGGGCCATCGCGACACACCGTCCCTGATGGACCGCAGCTTGTTCTGAGCAGGGGTCGAGACCCACTGCTCGTGACAGGTGCGTAAGACTCCACGCCGAACATAACCCTTTAGATCTAAAAACATGACACCCAGACTCGCCTACGGAGGCAGGCGTGCTGCCTCCTTGGCTGCCTGTTCCGCCAGTTCATTTCCTGGAAGACCAGCGTGACCAGGGATCCAGCAAAAGGCGAGCCGGGTGCTTAATGAATCAATTTTAAAAATTTGCTCATGTATCATCTGCACGAGGGGATTCCAGGAGTAGAGAGTGGACAATGCCAACAGAGCACTCATGGAATCCGTGCAGATGAGGACAGAACGGTGACTACTTCGGTAAACAAAACACAAAGATTTAAAAATGGCATATAATTCAACCGTAAAAACACTGGTTTCTTTAGGTAAACTAAATTTAAAATTGGATCCTTCCACAACAAAAGCACATCCCACGGAGGCTCCAGATTTAGAGCCGTCAGTGTAGATGCGCTCGAATCCGTGAAAGCGAGTGGAGAGGAGCTCATTAAAGGTCCTCTCATATACAAAGTTTGAGGTGGTCGCTTTAGGGAACTTGGCAAGATCAAAATGGCATTGGGGTAGGCGTATGTTCCAGGGAGAAACACGACCTGGGGATGTGGGGATAGCCTTTGGCAAGATTATCCCACACGTGTCGAAAACCGAAAGCATCCTGATCCCAACCGGCCTTGTACTACTCCATTTGGTTTCATACAAGACACGGTTAGGGGGATGAAACACAGGACAATAGGCAACATGCTGCGCCATGCAATGAAGTTTCGACACGTAAGATGCCAGAAGATAGGACCGCCGGTAAGAAAGAGGCGGCTCACCGGCGTCGGCACAGATGCTGACGACTGGACTGGTACGAAAGGCACCAGTAGCCAGTCGAATGCCAGCATGGTGGACACTATCTAGCATCTTTAACGCCGAGGGTCTAGCTGAGCCATAAACAAAGCTGCCATAATCTAGTTTAGATCTGACCAGGGCCCTATACAGGCGCATCAAGGTTTCCCTATCAGCACCCCAGGACCGGCCGCTAACCACTTTGAGCAAATTCAATGCCTTGATACACCTCGCTTTCAGGTCTTTGATGTGGGGGATCCAAGTTAGTTTAAAATCGAATAAAAGTCCCAGGAACCTTACGGTCTCGGAGACAGGTAAAACAACGTTGTTCATTAAAATATTGGGGGCTGGCTGTATTCCGCGTAATCTATGGAAGTGGACGACAGTCGTCTTGGTCGCAGAGAAACGAAAGCCATTACGAGATGCCCACAACCATAGATTGTTTACAGCGAGTTGTATCTGTCGTTCAGCCCTGTGGAGACTTGATGAACTGCAATAAATTGCGTAGTCATCCACAAAAAGGCATGAACGAACAGGTGAGCGCAGGTTGTCCACAATACTATTTATCGCGATAGCGAACAACGTACAGCTCAGAATACTACCCTGAGGCACCCCATTTTCTTGAATAAAATCGTCGGATAAGGTGTTATTCAACCTTACCCGGAAGTGTCTATCCGACATAAAATTAGATATAAAAGAAGGAAGGTTTCCTCGAAACCCCCAATTAAAAAGTGTTTTCAAAATGCCGTACCGCCAGGTGGTATCGTATGCTTTCTCCAGATCGAAGAAGACAGCCAGAAGATGCTGCTTATGGAGAAAAGCGTCACGAATAGCCGTCTCTAGACAGACAAAGTGATCCACCGTGGATCGGTTATGGCGAAAACCACATTGAATATTAGATAGCAGATTGCGGGATTCTAAATACCATATAAGTCGCTTATTAATTATTTTTTCCAATATTTTACATACACAACTAGTTAAAGCTATCGGTCTATAGCTAGTTGTCTCTAATTTATCCTTGCCATTTTTATATATGGGTATAACGGTAGCTTGCCTCCATAGTGAGGGGAACTGATGAGATTCCCAAACACTATTGTAGAGGTTTAGAAGAAATGCCGGTCCGGCAGGGGGCAGCTGACGCAACATCTCGTAATGAATTTCGTCTGGACCAGAGGCTGTGCTGCCGGCCTGGGACAGGGCGTAGGTCAGTTCATCTTTGGTAATGGGGGAGTTATAATCCTCCCCCCGACTTTGGCCAAAATCAATAGTAAGGCGCTGGATGCTGCGCTTATGCACCGCGAACTCGTTAGAGTAGCTCGCAGTGTTAGAAATATTGGCGAACATCGAGCCCAATACATTGGCGACCTCCATAGGGGAGGAGACAAGTGAACCGTTTGACATAAGTGCGGGTATATTATAAATGGTATTTTTGATACTACGTACTTTACGAATGTGATCCCAAACCTTGCTTGTGGGAGTGGAAATAGTAAGGGTAGAAATAAAGAGTCTCCAAGACTCTCTTCTGCTTTCTCGAATGATACGGCGAGCTCTAGCACGTAGAATCCCGAATGACTCCAGATTCTCCGAAGTAGGACGTCGATGAAAGAGACGTAGGGCCCTTCGACGGTTAGAAATAGCCAGCCGGCACTCCTCGTTCCACCAGGGAACAGGACGGTGGCGCGGGTTTGGCGAGGATTTAGGGATGGATGCCCTCGCCGCCGAGATGACCGTCGAAGTAAAATGCCCGGCCTTAATATCGACGTCAGGATGTTGGGATTCACCAAATACAGCGAGCTCGCGGAATCTATCCCAGTCAGCACGTTTTAGCACCCATTGGGGTATCCGCGCTCTACTGGGAGGATCTTCAAGTGTTGAGAGCAGAATGGGATAATGATCACTGCCACATAGGTCCGAGTGGACCTCCCAAAGGAAGTGGGCAGCGATCCCGGGACTACAAAATGTTAGGTCGATGGCAGAGGATACACCATTAAAGGTAGAGAAGTGTGTCTGGGTCCCGGTGTTCATTAACACCAGGTTTCCCGAGACAAGAATATCCTCTACCAACCTCCCGCGGGCGTCTGTAAAATTAGACCCCCACACCAGGTTATGCGCGTTAAAGTCCCCCAAGATGATATAGGGGTCGGGAAGTTGTATAAAGAGGGCCTCTAGTGTCCTCTTGGAAACACGTTCACCTGGTGGGAGGTAGATGCAGCATACAGTTACCTCCATAGGAAGGGAGATTCTGACAGCAATCACTTGGAGATCAGAAACAATATTAATATTCTTATGTTATATAGTGCTTCGTGCGAATATAGCCACACCTCCGCTAGCCCGATCAAATAGTGGCTTGTCGGTACGATATACGTCGTACCCACGAAGCATCGGGTTGTCAGTTGGGCGGAAGTGGGTCTCCTGCAAACACAAGATGGGAAGATGCAGGGAGGAAATTAGTAATTTAATTTCCTCTACACGAGCATAGAAACCCCTACAATTCCATTGTAGTAGCGATTTTTTTATTAATGTATAATTAATTAATTATCCTCACAATCCATAACACTATATTTTAAAAATAAAAATTTATTGAGGACTTTTTTAGGTCCTCTTGCTTTTCCCAATCTCTCTTGGACCTCCCGCTTCAGGAGAGGCTTTGGTTTGTCTTGAAGAAACTGGGTCGGGGGATCCTTACGCGAAGGCTTTGTTAAAGCCTTCGACGATTTTTAAAGTCATTTTTGTGGCGGTCCCTCGCTGGTCCTTCCTCAAGGCACCAGTGGGACTCGCCTTTGCGACCTCACCTGTACCACCACTCATCCCGACCTCCGGAGTTCCCGAGGCGGGGTTGAGCAGCTCGACAACGGTCGCACATGGTTTAGGACCCCGAGGAGGGCTCGGGAGTGTTCCTCGAGTGGAGCTCAGCGGGTTTCCTCGAGTAGGGCTCGGAGGGGGTCCACGAGGAGGGTTCGGGGTGGTTCTCCTAGGAGGGCTCGGGGGTGTTCCCCGAGGAGGCCTCCTCAGGGGTAAAGGTGGTGTAGGCGACTTCGGCGGGGCTGTCGCACCTTGTACTAATTTTGGCACCACCATAGATGGTGCTGGTTGTCTTTGAGTGTCTGAGTAGAGGACAAGTGGCACAGGTCGTGTAGGCGTTTTTATCTTGTCCGTTCTTTTTGGTGACAATACGGTACACTTCGGTGACGTGCTGAGGGGAAAGCTCCTCACAGATATCCTCAATGCTCACGCAGTCGAGGTCATAGCAAGTGACTACTCCCTTGCAAACATTGAGGAACATGTGAGGTTCCACCTTCACCGGTATATTTGCCTTATTAATCAACGGTATTTCGGAGATCGCCATTATATTCGAGGATTGTGTGTCGGTCATAGTCTGAATCAAATGGTGCCATCACGCAGTTTCCTTATTAAAACCTCAGATTTTACTGCTCCATTTATCACTCTTTCGAGGATAAATGGGCTGACACGTTTCAGATCTTCACTTTCATCTTTTTGAGACATCACCAGGAAGCGGGGCTGGGGCCTCACCACTTCCTGGCTTTTTATCAAAACAGGGCTGGACGGCCTTACCCTTTTCCGCCTCTTATCATTAATACGGCCCTGTGAGGGGCCGGGCAGTAAGATGCCAGCAGAACTTGGCAGTACGGTGCCAGTGGACAGTAAGGTGTCAGTGTGTGACAATGGACTCAATCATGAGTGGGAGGACAACCTGCAAAAGTACTCGGATCGTAGACCCAGGTTGATCCCAGTTGGTTCTACCACATATGGCCCTGTTAACTCTTCCAGCGAGCGGCTCCATACGACGCTAGACATGACAACCTTCATATGGAGCATCGCCAGAAGAGAGGTCACCGCAGCAAGTGTATGCAGGAAAGTGCTAATTTTACGTCCGGAACCCTCATGAACGTTCCGGCGCACTTTCGGTCAGGAGCTCAAGGCAGTGGTATCCAATATTAACCAAAGGAGAGCCGTTTTAGATGCCAAGGTCGTCAACAGAGGGGCCAAAGGTCTCTGTGCAGGATTTAACGGCAGGGGAAGGGAAGAAAGAAGGAAGAAGTAAGGAAAGAGAAGGTGGAAGAAGGAAAAAAGAAAGAGAAGGAAAAAAAAAAAAAAAAAGAAAGTGATAGGAAAGATGTAGGATAGGATGTTCCTGCACGAGGTACAGCCTGCACAGATGCCTCCCCTTTTATTCGCCTCTTATGACAAGCAGGGGTTACTGCGGGACTATTCTAAACCCCATCCCGCAGGGGGAGCGGGGCAGTAAAGTATGTTATCTTTACCACTGGCGCACAACGAGGGGCTCTACATATAAGAAAGTAAAATATGTTACTCTTACAATTGGCATACAACGTGGGGCAAATACAATAAAAAGAGAAAGGTAAGATTTTATCTTTACAAGTGTAATGGGCTAAACTGTCTTAGCCCCGTTAAACCTCGGAATATGAATAGTAATTACTCCAAGCAAGTCACTAGGAACTTAATTCTAACATACTGTTTATACATACAATACTCGTAGCACATGTTTATTCTTTTCACATACCAACTGCCTGGACTCTTCCTCGAGACCACCGGCCCTATCAGAATAATGTTGCACTGCACTCACCAAAGTTCCGAGTTAACTGAAGACGGCTCGCGGATTCTACGCTCGGCGACTCTTCCTTCTAGAGCTCAATCGAAACGTCCCCTACTCTTCACTTGTGGCCAATCCACAAAGCCTTGCGGATCTTACTATATATGCTGCTGCAAGCTTGCGATGGGGATACAACAACGAACTCATTGGTACCTACAACACTACAAAGACTACGGCTACAACTATCACCAATAGTCCGAACTACGGACGTCCTGCACCGAGAGGAGAAAGTACTCGACGATGATCACGTTGGTATCTATGTCGGATCTAGAATCCCACTTTCTCTGTAACACCCAATGAATACTTTCTTAATATCATCATAGTGTATAAGAGTTGAGATAATAAAAGTTGGTGCAATTAGATAATTCAGTGCCCAGCATCTACAGTCAGAGTTGACTGCTGTGTAAATAAGTTTTACCTTATCTGACCACCTGAAGGTACATGAACTTGAGGGTCTAATTATAGAGGTAAGCAGCGATTTGATCCGACAGTTTCTCCAGATGACATCTTCTGCGTTGGAGAATCACTTGGTTTACGTACAGCAGGGAGAAAACTGTTAACCCACTATCCGGTCAACTCAGACATTCAGTCGGAGTCTCCCTCAAAATTGCTACAACTAGAATTGACGGCTTTACTCTTGATCCTCTTGCAACGAAACTGGCAGTAGATCTAGCTCAAAAGCGCACCCGATTGCCGTGGCATTCCGGTTGCCCACTTAACCCGGTGGATAGATCCCCTCCCCTCTTGGTATATGTTTTTAAACCGGATCTAACATCCCAAAAAGTAAAAGGAGTTGTCTTGGCTGAGATCCTCTTCCCGTACTTTGCACCTGATCAAGATGAGGTAGAGAACAAAGACATCCTCTCAACACTGATAGGGATATTATGCAATTTCTTGCTGTCCTCCTCAGTTGTCCAAACAAATGAGCTGGCATCAGCGGTCCACGCGGCTGCCTTCTCACTCAGATGGCACAGAATTGATACAAAGGGAAGAAGTCAAAGACATACTGACGGATCCGGAAGTGAATCGGTTTTTGGAAAGATTTCCTGATGGAGGGAGGGAATTTTTAGGATGTAGAGACCAGCAGGCAGTCATAATCGGGCTCATACTACTAACTCTAGGAAAGAAAATCAACAACGAGGGGTTTCAAGGGTGAGTGACAAATCGGCTAAGAGCTTTTCCTGGTTCAGTGGGGATATCGGAAAAAGATTCAATATGGGCAGTGGATCAACACCCGGCAATGAAATTGATGGCACAATCCCAAGCCATCTTGACATCCTCTTTCCACCTGAGACGCCACATATTTAAAACACGTCTCACAGCCGCAAAAAATCCAGAACGTATTGCTAACATCTTTCGTGAGCTGATAAATTTATTGCAGGGCAATTATCCTAATCGACACCTTTATTTTTGACAAATATATCTCTGTAAAGCAGTTTGTTCCGGGAAAACCAACGCCCTGGGGCATCAAAATGTACATACTTTGTGGCAAAAGTGGTCTAGCATATGACTTTCTGCTATACCAGGGAGCAACAACTGAGTTCAAAGAGCCTTTATTGAAGTCATTTGGACAAGGTCCAACAGTAGTTCTGCAGCTGGTTCAAAGAATAAGTGTAGAAAAAGGATAAAAGCTGTTCTTTGACAACTTCTTTTCACCATACAAGTTGTTTCAAGCACTAAAACAAGACAACATTTGTGTTGCTGGAACTGTTGGCGTTAACCGGTTTGCTAATCCTCCTCTTATTCCAGACAAAGGCTTTGAAAAAAGAATTAGGATATTCAGAGGAAATCTGCAGCACTGATGATGTAACTCTAGTAAAATGGGTTGACAACAAAACAGTTGTTTTGGATTCAAATTTTGTTGGAAAAGGAAGCATTGACAGAGTTGAGCGATGGGATAAGAAGAAGAAAAATTATGTATGAATTAATCGACCAGAGGTTGTAAAACTTTATAACCATTCTATGGGTGGTGTTGACCTCTTCGACCAGTTAATTAGCTACTACCGTATCTTTATAAAATCAAAGAAATGGACATTACGTGCCATTTTCCATGCAGTAGATTTTGCTGTGGTGCAGAGCTGGCTGGAGTACAGAAGATCTGCTGAGGCCCTCGGGATTCCAAAGAACAAGGTTATGGATCTTTTGCTCTTCAGAATGAGACCGGCTGAACACTTCCCACTTCACACAAGTGCAGAACTTCCAGGTTGATACAAATTCCCCAATGCAAGGGACGTTCTACGGTGAAGTGTGAAAAGTGTGTTGTACTTCTTTGTTTATCCCTCCCCCCGTTTTCGCTCCAAGGCCTTTTTCTCCATTTTTGTCACCTCCCGCGACTCGCGGGGGGAACCTTCATTCCCTCCGATACAATAATTTTTATTTATCCTCCCTCCCCCCTCTTTTGTTTCTCACACCCTGTGCGGCAAAAATCACCCGCAGGGTGAAATTTATTTTATTTTCCCACCAGGGTTACGTAGGAAATATCTGCGTAGCCCAAGCGGAGAACCCATATTTTGCTCAGACCGACCCCGGCGGCTCAACCGACCGGGGCCACTCCCCCTGTCATATCATTCCCGATTCCTATGTTTCTTGTTTCTCTCTCTATTATTTCTGCTTTCACTCCCTCTCTTCTATTTGTTATATAACTTTATTTATTTATTTATTCAGTGTTTACAGGCCCGGTATCTTACAATCTTTAAATCCGGGCCGTTTTTTCCACAACTTTTACTTAATTTACACAATTTTAATATGAATTTCCTTTTTAACATTACAACACATATTTTGGCTCTTAACTTAAATGAAATTCAACTACCCTTAGCTCAATTTGATCCACCCCGGGTATATTACGCCCCCGGTACCCTCCCCCGCTAGGCCCTTCACAATGCTCGGGATTTCACTCCCGAGTCCACCAAGCGTTCAGCAGAGGTGGGCATCCCCATAATAACCACCTGGGGAGGCGCCCTATCAGAGTTGGTGCCCCACCTACTTTCTACCCTTGGCAGCTGAATTTCCTAATCTACCCCCTATCTAGTTCCCCCGTCCATAATTATCTATATTAACTACTAACTAAGCTAAGCTAAAATACTTAACTATTCTATTCCCATTACTGCCGGGGAACACCATCACCCAGAGGGCTGCAGGGCAGCCGCCTTTCTCCATCTTGACTCTGAGGGCCCATCAACCATAACCCACCTCTCTTGTTTCCAAGGTGGTGGGTCATACGGTGCAGGGAACCCCTCAGAGTTCATAATCATTCCACTAACTTTTGTTTATACGACTGGAAAACTGTCTTCTGGATCTCAAGGGCATCCCCCGTGTTCCTTCAGACACTCAGTCGTACTGGAATCCAGTTCCCAGGGCTCGCGCTTGCTCCTCCCAGCACATACACATTTTTTTTTTTCCCGGCAAGGATTGTTACCGCTTATCCCCTTTTAACAATCCTTTTTTCCCTACTCACTCCCCGCTGAGACCGCACTAGTGTCCGTGTCGTCCCGCCCTCCGTGTTGCTGTCATCTTCTTCGTCATTGTCAGTGTCAACGTCCCGTCTTATTCGTCCCTGTGCCTCTTTAAGTCTGTCTATGTAGGCTGTCTTTGCTCTATCTGACGCTTCCAGTGCAATCTGGTCTAAGAATTTCCAATAGATTGGGTCCCTCAGTACTTCGCCTACTAATCTTCCCTGGATCTCTCTCTGGTAGTTCCTTCTTGCTTCTAGTGTAATGACACACTCAAGCACCACATGTTCAGGGGTTCCCTCCTCACCACATTGACAATTCCCCGACTCTATCAATCCCAGCTTCCTTAGAGATGCCGGGTACGGTCCCTTCCCCGTGATGAAGTGGACAAGACGCCGAGATGGCTGGAGGTGCTTATTCTCTAGTCTCTCAACCACATTTGGGAACAATTGATAAGTCCTCCTACCTGTCCCACTTCTCTCCCAACGTCTCTGCCACTCCTCCAACAGAACTATTTCCGCCTCTCCAAAAGTTCTCACATCGTGTGTGGTGAGGAGTCTCACCTTCTCCAAGTTTCTCTTTTTTAGCCAGTACGCCACAGCTTTCTTCCTTATGAGGAGGTCCAACGGCCATACACCTAGGGCCACACTCAATGCATCCGTTGCTACAGTCCGGTAGGCTCCCGTCAGCCTCAATAAGATGTTCCTCTGCAGACCCTGAATCACCTTAGCCGGAGCGACACCGGGCCTGTAAACACTGAATAAATAAATAAATAAATAAATAAATAAATAAAATAACTCCCTCTCTCTCCTCTGTACCATGTGTATTTTTAACGGTCCTGACGACCCATTATGAGCTATAGGGTGGTTTTTTTTATGTAATTTTCCCACCCCTAACCTATAGATAGCAGCTTTCAGCCCGCCAAAGCACCATTGTTAATCTGTGTGAGTTTTGTCATTCTCCTATGTCGTGTTTGTTTTCGAGAGCCCTTCGGGGCTGGTGTTAACTGTGTGTACTTTATGTTTCTCGTGTTTTATTCATGTTATATATATATTTACAAAATGATAATAAAACTCTTACAAACAAACAAATGACAAAAACTGCTTTCGTGCATTTCATGTCAAATAACAGGTTGTCAATTTCCTTACTATTTCCAAAATTTCTCATTTAATATGTGCTTTTACAAATTCCCTCTATTATAAAAGTAGTTTTAATGCTACATTTCAATGCTATAAATGTGAATTATTGTCTAAAACATGTATTCTGTATATTAACCACCCTAATTGATTTCAGTACGGGTTGAGACCCAATGTACACAATTGTGTACACATATTTTGAGAACCGGTGGTCAAATTTCAATTTTTTTTTTCTAAAATCTTAAAAAAATTCACTTAGCAAAGCTATAATAAAATAAAATTGTTTGACTGTGTAAATTAATTCGGGTCTGAAAGGGTTAAGGCTGACACAGACACTCCTCCTTATCTATCGTTTTACTTGTAGAGTTGTAAGTTGTAATGCAAGACGGAGAGTGTGTGTGACCAAGTCGGTCGACTTGCTTATTCGCGTACCGTCAATTGTTTGGCATGAACATTAACAGAATCAACGTTCAGCTGATTTTTCCGTGCGTGTTCCGACTTGCATACAAGTAAGGACTGTGTAGGTGTCTTTCAGATTTGCATTGTCATTTAGTAGAAAATGAGCAATCTCAGTTTAATGTCCCGTGAGTTTGTCACGAAATGTATTGATTTATATAGACAAAATGCATGTTTATGGAAGATCAAAAGTAGAGATTATTCTGACAAGCATAAAAAAACGTGGCATATAGCATTTTAATCAATATTGTAACAAGATTAGTGCTTAACAGTGGGACCAGCGTGCTCTCATTGTTTACCCTGGCTGCGCTCCTTGTTCTCTCTGTCTCCCTCCTTGTCTAGCAGGTAGGTAGTGACCTTCTCACTTGACTGGGGGGATTAGAGGGGCCAGGGAGGTGCGGGGGAGGACGGAGACACATCTGGAAGAGTCGGGATTCTTTTTATTCTGGACTCTTAACTTTAGAAATGGAGGATTCCAGAGCCTAAGCTGTCACCACCCCTATATAAACAAGCTCAGCGATAGCCGTGCAGAGTGAGTTCAGTTCTTGGCTCTCAACCAGTGGGACTGGGTGTGGACCGGCGTGTCCAGTGCGTGAACCGGTGTTTGCGTATCGCGGGTCATCGCAGTGTATCGTGTGCGGGACAAGTGTTGGACTAAGTACACGGGTGATGTAGACATTTATTGTTACTGTGTTAATGAACATGTTTGTGACTGTATTTAAATATTTGAATAGTTATTAGATGTTTTAGAGTTGTTAATTTATTTATTTAATTTACTTATATCTCTGTGCTCTATTCGTTAATTTAAGTTACAGACTTGTTTAAGGTTATTTTTTTTATTCTAATTAATTACTTGTTTAGTTATAATTAATTTAGATATATAGTTAATCAGTGTGTGTATGTGTGGTAATTTTAATAATCATAACCTTGAATATTCCGTGGGCATTTTTATTTGTGTTTGGTCGGCAACCTACCCCAATATCTCTAAAAGAACTCGTGGTTCGCACTTTCACGTGTGAACGGCCTGTGATCCTCCCAGGTCACGTGCGCCGCCCCCACGTTACAATATATTAAAAGAAGTTGATCTGCAAGCAATTAAAGATGCAGTTATAACAAAAAAGTGAATTCATTAAGAACGTGCTTCCGAAAGTAACTAAAAAAGTATAATGCCTCACTTAGGTCAGGAACTAGTACTGAAGACATTCAGAAGTCAAATTTATGGTACTTTGACATGCTTCTTTTTCTGACCGATCAAGAACCCCGAGGCAGGATTGCAGAGATAATATATAAGACAAAATTGTCAGTCCAATTAGTGAGGTATGTAGAAAATTGAGATAAACTAATATATAAATAATAATAATTTTATTTTCATACAAATTTAAATGATTATAAAAAGCGCATGTTGTAAGTTTATTTATTGTGAAAAGTAAATATAATAATATACTCATGTTTTAAGTCAAAAGCAATTTTTATACCAACTAATAAACAAAATGTATTATTTTGATATACAGTATAGTTAACATAATTCTAATGAATCATATTATCTTGCCAAATAACCTTTCCTTCATCACTGAAATATTGAAGAAAAAGGTTTGGTAAATCACTTGCTTCTCGTCCAAAATGTCTATTGTGTCCATGCTGTAGTCCACAACGTGCATCTGGAACCATTCGCAATCCGATACCTATTTCAGATTCCCCCCAGCCCTAATTGTCTAAACAGTCTGTTGGAATATATGAGTTACTGCACTTTCTGCGTAAAAAAATTATGTAAAACGGCACAGGTCATAACAAGATCTACGCGATCTAATCGTAAATTAATGTCTGTACGTAAAATACTAAAATGAGCAGCCATTATCCCAAACACATTTTCAATGATTCTGCGTTCTCTGGATAAGCCATAGTTGATTTTATTTTCCTCTGTTAGATTTTCTTGTGGGAATGGTTTAAAAAAAATCTGAGCATAAACAAAATTCCTCGTCTACAAAAAAAAAAGGAAGTTCTATAGTACTATTTTTAACTGTTTTAGTTTCAGGGAAATTTAACTGTGTATTTACCAGTTTTTCATAGAATTTTGTGTTTTCAATTACAGCTTCGTCGGAAACATGTCCATTTGTTCCTATATGGCAGTAAATCAATTTGTAATTTGCATTCGAATTGCCATTAGTACCAAACTATTATAACCTTTATAATTACAAAAATATGATCCACTTACTTACTGGTGGAGGTGTTATTCTTATATGTTTTCCATCTACACATCCAGACAATTTGGAAACTGCCATTTGATTTCATACTGTTTTGAAATTTCACTCCACTCTTGCTCTGTTGTAGGGAACTGCAATCACATGAAACAAAAAATGTATTTATTATTTTATATTGTTTCAGAGTGAACAAGATGTTGATATTATTTATGAAGTAAATAGTGTAGATGATATAAACGAATCAGGTGAGCCATCTAAACCCAAAAATGCAGATTATCTTGCCTCAACCTCAAATTCTGGAATAGTTTCGCGGTCCCCATCAATAAATACATCAATAACTTCAAAGAAGAAGGTTTTAGGAATTATAGCAAATTCCTTGCAATCCAAAACTAAAGGGCAAACTGAAACAGTTGGAAAATATGCTTCATATAGCCCAGGAGCTACAAGATATTCCACCATAAATGGCAATTTATTGCAAAAGAATTATAAATGAAGCAATTTATTACGTGCAACCGAGGAATCTCACATCAAACTCGAGAATAGTAAATTAAGTGGAGCAAATAACATATCCTACAATATCAATTCCATTACAATCTTCTACAGCAAAGGTTGGAGAATATTACTCACAATTTCTGTCAAATGATGAATTTAATAACATTAGTAACAGTGGTAAATAATACAAATTTAATAAAATTCAACTATACTTAAATTGATATCATGATGATGCGGGGCCAAATCAAGGAATTTGGGTGCCCGGGGCACTTGCAAAATGTTGGGTACCACGTTTTTTTGGAATATTGTTACTACTATTTTAAATAAGATAAAATTTTCAAACGTCAATTATTTTAAACTAAGGTCAAGTTATATATATTAAAAAGACTTATTTATCATGTAAAAAAATCCCACAACTTCATTTGTAACAAAATCAAAATGTCAATCTTCTAAAAAATTTAAAATTCTATAAAATACTTAAGCAAACTACCCTCAATTTTTTTTTATTTGGGAAAAATAAGCAATAGCTTACATTATTATTCATCACATAAAATAATTCTTAGATTAACCAGTTTTGAACAAAATCGTTGCTGATATTTTGAAAAAAAAAATCCAATTTTTCAAAAATCATAAAATAATTTTGTAACAAGTACCAATATAGCTTTGAATATTTTAAATAAAATATTCGTAGCAATAAGAAATAAATGCGTCTTTGGGTGGCCCCTTTCAAGCTTAAGGCTCGGGGCCATGGCCTGCCTCCCTGGGTGCCCCCTTAATCCGGCCCTGTAATAATGTATTTATTAATTACATATTTGAAGGGCTTGGCGGATGAAGGGGTTATGTTACAAAATACTAGTTTTGAGTAATTTGAGTTTCAAGTTTTTTTTGTTACTGTTTTTTTGTTATGTGAGTATAATAAATTAGTCCAATGACATATATTTTTCAATGTAACAAGTTTTATTCAGTTACCTGCATCCATAATATATATTTTGTATATATTTTGTATACATAACCCCTTCATCCACGAACATTTTTTTAAATCTGTAATTTATCTAATGAATAAATCAGGGCGTGTTGTAGAGAAACTCAATCAATTTAAAGCTCTATATTTGATATGAAAACAATGTATACAAATGAACTAATTTAAACTATTTCGACACAAAAACAAAATATCTAACCTAATTTGAAATATTTGACTACATAAACATTATATCAATTTATTTTCTTTAAGCTGCTAAATAAAATATCATAAAACTTGAATTCGGTAAAGTCTCAATGTCATGGTCCCTCATTAATAAGCATATTGTAGTGTAAGGGTTTTCTCCCCCTCACTGCTCCCTCAAAGACCAAAACAAATCCGCATCCCTGTTTCTACACACTATTTATATGCCTGCCCGGCTGGCGCCACTGACCGGTATAATTGATAAGAAAAAACTATTATTTCACACCACAACAAAAGAGTTTACAATTACAACATGTCCCAAACACATTTCTTATGATGAAAAATTATGAATTTTCCTAGGAAAAAATTATTTTGCCTTAAATAATTCGAAAGTTATTTGTTCTCACTATTAATGTTTTTCACAACAGAACACACTTCAATAAAATAGTAGTCCTAGGTAACAACACGAAAGTACCATAGGTTGAATTTACATAATACAAACTACTTTACTACGTGTTTAAAGCAAAAGGAATTTAATATTGACAGTGATTTTAGTACTGCCAAGAAATGTACTTGTTCTTTGTTAGTGTGTGAGCTAACACATATGCTGATAAAAAGAATGCAGTCAATTCAAGGTATGAATCATACTTACACCAGAGACGCAGCCATGTTCAAAGAAAAATTCACACTATTCCTGGACCAAATATTAATGAGGAAATTAAGCCCTTTACACTTAAACAATTGGTTTCTGGCCCAGGTTCACTTGTCCCCAAGGACATGAATTTTATTAGCAATAATATATTATTATTATTATTATTATTATTTTTTTGTTGTTTAAAGGCCCATCGACACATCGAGGTCATTAGGGCCTTGAAATATATTAAAAACATAATAAAATCCCCATAGGGGAAAGAGATAAAACATTCACCATCTGAGACACCCCATAGGAGTGCTCAAATGGGCTCAGTATAAATTAAGTGATACACATGCTAAAAAAAACCACAAGTGTATCACTCCAATAAAAAGACAAAAACAAACATATTAAAATATAACACGTTAAAAAGACAAACATGTTAAAATGATAATAGGTTAAAAAGACAAAACATGTTAAATTGTAATAAAACCGTTAAAAAGATCTCAATATGAGATAATATCCAAAAGAGCCACTTTATAAAAGTGACTCAAATGGCATTAAAAAGATCCGCCTGCGTATAAAACGGAGTAAACAAATAACTCCATCCGCACTATCACGTAATAAAAAACGTAAGTCACCTTTAAAATCAAGAGCCAGACGGATAGGGGCTAGTTTGCGACACTCCACCAAAATGTGATGCACACTAAGGGAAGTATCACAAAACTCACACACTGGAAGTGGATCCCCTCTCAGTAAAAAACTATGGGTCAATGAAGTATGCCCGACAAAGAGTCTCGTCACGATGACCTCTTCTCTTCTAAACTTTCGTATAGAAGAGGGCCATCGCGACACACCGTCCCTGATGGACCGCAGCTTGTTCTGAGCAGGGGTCGAGACCCACTGCTCGTGCCAGGTGCGTAAGACCCCACGCCGAACATAACCCTTTAAGTCTAAAAACATAGACACCCAGACGCGCCTCCGGAGGCAGGCGTGCTGCCTCCTTGGCGCCTGGTCCGCCAGTTCATTTCCTGAAAGACCGCGTGACCAGGAATCCAGCAAAAGGCGAGCCGGGTGCTTAATGAATCAATTTTTAAAATTTGTTCGTGATCATCTGCACGAGGGATTCCAGGAGTAGAGAGTGGACAATGCCAACAGAGCACTCATGGAATCGTGCAGATGAGGACAGAACAGTGACTACTTCGGTATACAAAACACAAAGATTTAAAAATGGCATATAATTCAGCTGTAAAAACACTGGTTTCATTAGGTAAACCAAATTTAAAATTGGATCCTTCCACAACAAAAGCACATCCAACGGAGGTCAGATTTAGAGCCATCAGTGTAGATGCGCTCAAATCCGTGAAAGCGAATGGAGGAAACTCATTAAAAGTCCTCTCATATACAAAGTTTGGGGTGGTCGCTTTAGGGAACTTGGCAAGATCAAAATGGCATTTCGGAGGGCGTTATTTTCCAGGGAGAAACTCGACCTGGTGATGTGGGGATAGCCTTTGGCAGGACTATCCCACACGTGTCGAAAACCGATAGCATCCGGATCCCAACCGGCCTTGTACTATGCCATTTAGTTTCATACAAGACACGGTTAGGGGGATGAAAAACAGGGCGGTAAGCAACATTATTTGGCATGCAATGCAGTTTCGACACGTAAGATGCCAGGAGGTAAGACCGCCGGTAAGAAAGAGGGGCTCACCGGCGTCAGCACAGATGCTGACGACTGGACTGGTACGAAAAGCACCAGTAGCCAGTCGAATGTCCAGCATGGTGGACGCTATCGAGCATCTTTAACGCCGAGGGTCTAGCGGAACCATATACAAATCTGCCGTAATCAAGTTTTGATCTCACCAAGGCTCTATAGAGGCGCATCAGGGTTTCCCTATCAGCACCCCAAGAGCGACCACTCACAACTTTAAGTAAATTCAAAGCTTTAATACACCTCCTTTCAGGTCTTTGATGTGGGGGATCCAAGTTAGTTTAAAATCGAATAAAAGTCCCAGGAACCTTACGGTCTCGGAGACAGGTAAAACAACGTTGTTCATTAAAATATTGGGGGCTGGCTGTATTCCACGTTATCTATGGAAGTGGACGACAGTCGTCTTGCCCGCAGAGAAACGAAAGCCATTACGAGATGCCCACAACCATAGATTGTTTACAGCGAGTTGTATCTGTCGTTCAGCCCTGTGGAGACTTGATGAACTGCAATAAATTGCGTAGTCATCCACAAAAAGTCATGAACGAACAGGTAAGCCTCGTTGTCTACAATGCTATTTACCGCAATAGCGAACAACGTACAGCTCAAAGGACTTCCTTGGGGACCCCATTTTCTTGAATAAAAGCATCGGATAAGGTGTGTTTAACCTTACCCGAAAGTGTCTATCTGGCATAAAATTAGCTATAAAAATAGGGAGGTTCCCCGGAACCCCAATTAAAAAGGTTTTTTAAGATGCCGTAATGCCATGTGGTATCGTCGCCTTCTCCAAATCAAAGAAAACAGCCAAAAGATGCTGTTTATGGAGAAAGGCGTCACGAACAGAAGTCTCAAGACGGACGAGATGATCCACCGTGGATCGGTTAGCGGCGAAAACCACATTGAATATTGGATAGCAGATTGCGGGATTCTAAACACCATATAAGTCTTTATTTATCATTTTTTCTAATATTTTGCAAACACAGCTAGTTAAGGCTATCGGTCTATAAATAGTTGGCTCTAATTTATCCTTGCCACTTTTATATATTGGGATAACGGTTGCTTGCCTCCACAGTGTTGGGAATTGACGAGATTCCCAAACACAATTGTAGAAGTCTAAGAGGAACGCCCGTCCAGCAGGGGACAGTTGGCGCAACATTTCGTAATGGATATCATCCGGGCCAGAAGTTGTATTGCCCGCCTAGGACAGGGCAAAGGTAAGTTCCTCTTTACTAAAGGGGGAGTTATAATCCTCCCCCCGACTTTGGCCAAAATCAATAGTAAGGCGCTCGATGCTCCTATGCCGGAACTCTTTAGAGTAGCTCGCAGTGCTAGAAATAGCGGCGAACATCGAGCCCAATACATTGGCGACCTCCACAGGGGAGGAGACAAGCGAACCGTTAGACATGAGGGCAAGTATACTATTAAGGGAATTTTTGCTACCACTTAATTTACGTATATTGTCCCAAACCTTAGTTGTGGGAGTGGTAAATTGTAAGGGTAGAAATAAACTGTCTCCAAGAATCTCTTCTGCTTTCTCGAATAACACGGCGAGCTCGAGCACGTAGAATCCGGAATGTTTCCAGATTCTCCAAAGTTGGACGTCGATGAAAGAGGCGAAGGGCCCTTCGACGATCAGACACAG
Organism: Timema cristinae; assembly: GCA_039000515.1. Classification (NCBI taxonomy): domain Eukaryota; kingdom Metazoa; phylum Arthropoda; class Insecta; order Phasmatodea; family Timematidae; genus Timema; species Timema cristinae. Next base: position 130,811 of record JBCFYV010000381.1, read on the forward strand.
CCAACCGACACTCCTCGTTCCACCAGGGAACAGGACGGTGGCGCGGATTTAGGGATTCACTAAATACAGCGAGCTCACAGAATCTATCCCAGTCAGCACGTTTTAGCACCCATTGGGGTATCCGCGCTGTACTGGGAGGAATCTTCAAGTGTTGAGAGCAGAATGGGATAATGATCACTGCCACATAGGTCCAAGTGGACCTCCCAAAGGAAGTGGGCAGCGATCCGGGACTACAAAATGTTAGGTCGATGGCAGAGGATACACCATTAAAGGTAGAGAAGTGTGTCTGGGTCCCGGTGTTCATTAACACCAGGTTTCCCGAGACAAGAATATCCTCTACCATCCTCCACGTGCGTCAGTAATATTGGACTCCCACACCAGGTTATGCGCATTAAAGTCCCCAAGATGATATATAGGGCAGGAAGTTGTATAAAGAGGGCCTCTAGGGTCCTCTTAGGAACACCTCTCCCGGTGGGAGGTAATGCACATATTGTTACCTCCAAGGGAAGGGAGACTATGACAGCAATCACTTGGAGATCAGAAACGATATTAATATTTTGTTGATATATATGCTTCGTGCGAATATAGCCACACCTCCGCTAGCCCGATCAAAGAAAGGCTTGTCGGTAGATACACATCGTACCCACGAAGCATCGGGTTGTCATTTGGGCGGAAGTGGGTCTCCTGCAAACACAAGATGGAAGGATGCAGGGAAGAAATTTGTTGTTTAATTTCATCTACACGAGCATAGAAATCCCTACAATTCCATTGTAGTAGCGTCATAATTAGTTAATATAATATTTAGTTATCCTCACAATCCATGTCACTATCCCTTAATAATAAAAATTGGTTGAGGGCATTTTTAGGTCCTCTTGCCTTTCCCAGTCTCTCTGGACCTCCCGCTTCAGGACAGGCTTCGCTTTATTTTGGAGAGACTGGGTAGTCGGATCCTTGCGCGAAGGCTTTGTTAAGGCCTTCGACGCTTTCTTAATAATATTTATTTCGGCGTCACTCGCTGGTCCTTCTTCAAGGCACCAGTGGGACTCGCCTTTACGGCCTCACCTGTTTCGCCACTCATCCCGGGCTCTGGTGGCCCAGAGGCGAGAATGAGCGACTCAACATTGGCCGCACGTAATTTATTTCCCCGAGGAGGGCTCGGGGGAGTTCCCCGAGGAGCCCTCCTGGGTGGTACAGGTGGGGGAGACGACTTGGTGGCAGTTGAGCCCCTATCGACAATTTCGACGACACCTTGGTTGGCGCGTTTTCAATACGGATGTCTCGAGCAGAGACCAATGGCACAGGTCGCGATGACGTCTTAGCGAGATTAACTGCGCAATGGCAATTGGGACAGTTAATGTTTTGGCTGACAATCTGGCTGTATGATGTTTGGAATACCGGAGCCTGACTAGATGCGTATTCCTTGCATGCCTGGGCATATGAGATCTTTTTTTCGGATTGAATCTCAAGGACTTTTTTTTCTACCTTCCATTTCGGACAGGCCTGAGACCAGGCAGAGTGTGGACCCTTGCAGTTTATGCAGAACTTCGGAGACTCACATGGTGTTTCGTGAGCCTCTTGTCCACAATCCGCACAGGTCGGCTTACCACGGCATCGCAGCTTCGTATGCCCAAATTCCTGACACTGAAAACAGCGCCTAGGATTAGGGACATACGGCCGGACCCTGAGCACATGGAAGCCTGCTCGGACCTCCTTTGGAAGGGTAGGTGTCGCAAAAGTTAGGATATACGTGTCAGTTTTTTTATCTTGTCCGTTCTGTTTGGTGCCAATACGGTACACTTCGGTGACGTGTTGAGGGAAAGCTCCTCACAGATATCCTCAATGCTCACGCAGTCGAGGTCATAGCAAGTGACCACTCCCTTGCAAACATTGAGGAACCTGTGAGGTTCCACCTTCACCGGTATATGAGACGTATTGCTCAACGGTATTTCCGAGATTGCCATTACTCTTGAGGACTGGATGTCAGTTGTTGTCTGTATCATTATCGTGCCATCACGCAGTTTTTTTATTGATACGTCCGTCTGTGCTACATCATTTATCACTCTTTCGAGGATAAATGGGCTTACTCGCTTTAGACTTTCGTTTTCCTCTGCTCGAGACATTACCAGAAAGCGGGGCTGAGGCCTCACCACTTCCTGGACCTTTTCCATCGATGGGCTGGACGGCCTTACCCGTTTCCGCCTCTTATCAATATTACGGCCCTGTGAGGGGCCGGGCAGTGAGTTGCCAGCAGGGTTTGGCAGTACGATGCCAGCGGCGACAATATTATCGGCCATGCCGTAATTGGGGACAACCTACACAGTACTCGGATCGTAGACCCAGGGTGATCCAAGTTGTTATTACCACATATGGCCCTGTTAACTGTCCCGACGAGAGGCTCTATACGACGCTAGACATGACAACCTTCGCATAGAGCATCGCCGAGACAGAGGTCGTCGCAGCAAGTGGGTGTAGGAAAGTGCCAATTTTACGTCCGGGCCCTCATGAACGCAACCGATCTTTTCCCAAAGTAGGGTACCCGGTTATTGTCATCCCTAAGGCCCTTCTACTAAGGTATTGCAACCGGCGCACTTTCATTTAGGAGCTCAAGGCAGTGGTATCCAATAATAAACAGAGAAGAGCCGGGTTAGTTGCCAAGGTCGTCAACGGAAAGGCCAAAGGCCTCCGTGCAGGATGAACGGTGGGGTAAAGGAAGAAAAAGGTAAGGATAGATAAAGCGAAGGGGGAAGAGTGAAAAAAAGGGGAAAAGTGAGGAAGAAGAAAATGATGTGAAAGGAAAGATATAGGATAGGTTTGTCCCACACGAGGTACGTCCTGCATAGAAGCCTCCCCTTTTAGTCGCTTCTTACGACAAGCAGGGGTTACTGCGGGACTATTCTAAACCCGTCCCGCAGGGGGCCACTATTTAATCACTTTTGCCAGATTAAATAAACCTTACTAGATCATGGAGCAATTTGTGAGTGTATTGGGTCGTTCCAGGCAACTGGAGAAAGAGTTTCAGGCAGACCAGGTTAGATGGAAGTCGGCGAGGGAATATATGCAGAAGGTGATAATTAGACTCACCTCGGAGTACTTGGTATGTTGACGCACTCTGGACTCGGACAAAATGTGATAGTAGAATACATTATTTGACGGTTTTAAATATTATAAAATAAATTATTATGCTCTGAATAGATTTAACCTGGAGTTAGTGATTCTGCATCTGTATTCCTCGACATTTCAAATACTATATATATATATATATATATATATATATAATATATATATATATATTTATATATATATATATATATATGTGTGGTGTGTGTGTGTGTGTTCCAGGACACCCAATTTCTCACTTAAGATATTTTGTGTTATATTGGTGAAGAAGTTGCGGGGAAGATCTATAGAAACATATGAATATCAATTAACCAATCTTTCTTGTACCTTCTTACCAATGTATCACAATTTACCTCAAAAAGTGAATAGAGGTTTTCATTAGAGAGATTCGGTAAAGACATGTTATTTATATACTGCATTGTAATATATTTGTAAAAATATAAAATAGGTTGGTAGTAAAAAAAAGGCCAGTCTGATCTGTGCAAGATTCTTCAACACACTAGTCATATTTTCATTTTTTCAGCACTCTAAATGAAACTGCAAATAAACGAGTAAGAGACAAAATAAAAATTTATTCAATTTTTAATCTTGCAGTTTGGATTTCGAAGCCAGGAATCAATGTATTTAAAATCTTTATCTTGAGATTAGCTATCAATTCTTGCAATACTAGTAGGAATTGACTGATTAAGTTTATTAACTTTAGTTTATTTATTTGATCAGGTCTACTATTGTGATTAAAAGTTGTCTTTGATCTTGTCTCTAATTATTATCTTCAGATTGTGGATTATATTGTGTCATTGTCTCTCAAATTTTGCTTGTTTCAATTTTTTCTTTAGCTGTACTGTTATTCATATAATATGATAACACTATTGATATTTGTTTACTGTTGTAAATTTAAATGGTATTTTTGTTTGTAGGACCTTCAAGAGAAACTTGAACTGCAAAGTCAACAGATCGAAAAATTAACTAAGAATCCCATGGATGCACAAGGTAAGACTAGTAGAAATTAACAAAAGACTGTTGATAGACTGAGCACATCGAGTCGTGCGCTTCCCAACTTGTTTCTCTCTACAAGAGTTAAACACACCCTCCCCCTCTCAACAAGCTTCTTATGGCACAAAACGACTCCACGAAAGAAATCAACACTAAACAGTGAAGAGCCAGCAGTACCTGTGGGTACAGTATTCTTTGCCTCCTGAAACTTGCGGGGAAAATGCCATTCCTGCTCGACTTCCAGAAAATTCCCTAAATTTTCCAGAACGTTTGAGGTCCTATCAACCCTTAATTCACTATATTATTTCACCTCACAATAAACCCTACCATTACACATTAGCGTAAGTGCGTATAACCCGAACAGGTAATAAGACATGTTGCTAATAATAATAAATGTAAATAAACTTAGGCTATGCATATGATATTGTAATTTAAAGGTATTTTTAATTTTGCAAGTGATTTAAGCCACTACTGTTGTCATTACATTGAGTGATTGTATGGGAACTACAACTATGAGTAATATTGTTACAAGAAATATTATTAAGTATTCTTTGGTCTGGTACGAGACAAGTTCCATGGGGATGACACCAACCCTAGTGCCGCCACTGCTTAAGTTTCACATTTTATAAATTAGTTGTATTTATTTTCCTTTCATGATAAAAATTTAATTGAAAATGTTATTTTTTTATAAATCACATTCTAAGACACCAAAGTATATTTTTCTTCCATTTGATTTTTAGTTACTGTCCAATTTAAAGACTTCATTTTATTTAGAAACCAAACTTGATAGATTAAAACAAAAACTTTGGCTTGTGTAAACTATGAAGCATTTTCATGTATATTTCTTTTTATATATTTTGAAATATTTACCATAGATAGTTGTTATACGATTTTTGTCTTTATTATATAATAAATTGAACCACAGTAACTTTTAAAGACATATTTATAGTTTTATATTGATTATCACATTATTAACGTGTTCTTGTTTACCAAAATATTGACACCGTGCATGATCCTATTAGCAAGAAAAATATAAACAAAAGCAGACTTTGTGAGGAAATTTACTCTTTGGTATTAATATTTTTATTAATCACAAATTATATCACATACAACACTTGGCAATAGAATATTGGGCTACACTGCTATACATTTATTATATGAAGTGGTATGTAATAAGTACTGAAAATTAACAATAATAATTTAATAATATTTAGTATTAAATATGTTAAATAATAATATTTAATTTATATCAATAAATAATACATACGGATAGTTAACCTCAATTATATTGGAGCACTTGAAAAAGTCTATAAACACAATTTTTTTCACTAATATTTACGAATAGTAAATAATATTAATCAAAATATTCAATTTAAAATCACTACTGAATATAATTTATTAGCACATATATAATTCGCATTTAGAAACTAAAAACACGTGTTGTGAAGTAGAAACTAGAAACAGTGGATAAATATATATATATGAAAAACAGTGATCAGAGGCGACGAGCGTACCAACATGCGCGAAACAGAGGTTCTATTTCTATTTTGTTGGTAGCTTTTTTTTTTCGAGACTTAATGAGCGGTTTAGCTTCAACCTGTTACTTTTGTGTTACAGTGATGCGCGCGGCATCTTAAAATTTCACTCTCATCATCTTTTATAACGCTCTAAAGAAGTATAACTTCAAAAACAACCTTTCTGGGATGCTTGTAGAGTATTCGACGAGCCGGAAAATGACTCAAATTACCTTTTAAAATCTCTATTCGAACTTTCCAGAAAAGAAGTTATTATTTAAAACCTTATATGTCAACTTGAATTGACTAACGTGATGCGTTCTGACGTCACTAATAGTAGGTGTACCTCTTAGAAGAAGAAGTTCCTCAAGCGCCATGTAATAGATTATAATTTAAATGAAATAAGATACATTTATAAAATTAGGACGATATTTTGTCAATGCTCTCACATATTCATTAGGGTCAAATCAGTAACATTACACTAGGAATGAGCCACTTGCAACATTCGCCGGGCTTGATACAATATCTGTCGGGGAAGGGAACGTACAGGGAGTCCTTGCCTAAACTGGGGCTAGTTAATTCCGAGGTATGCGAATGTGGGGAGGTGGCAACACCGGATCGCATCGTGCTGGAATGCCCCAGGTAGACAATGCTTGGTGGGAGCATCAAATTTATATAAAAGGTGAAACTGGTAGGAACGGTACGAGGGATAGGGAAAAATTGGGAGCATTTAAATGCCTAGCCAGGAAAATATCGGAAATTGAGAAGAACAAATATCTGGAGAGACTAAAAGAAGAGAAGAAGGGGGATGAGAGAAGGTGTGAGAATGAAGGGGACAGGAAGAGGAAGAAGAACAAGATAAGGAGGATGGGGAATGGCATAACGAATAGTTTGAGAGTGAGGGAAAGGACATGGGAAGGGGATGTGGCAGGAAGATATATCAAGAGTGCGAGTTGCTAGTAAGAAACAAGGTAGAAGAGGAAGGGAATAAGCACTGAGGGAAGGGATGAGCTTTACCGAAGCCAGTTGGTTGAAAAACTCAGTGTGAATACCGGCGGAGCAAGGAAACATTCAATTCCAGGAGCTTGAAGATGGTGTATATGTAAATCTTTATTTAATTAGTAGTAGGTTAGGGGATGGGGGTTAATTAGATAATTAGGTTAGTTTTAGGTAGAGGTAAGGTCAGTGGTGCACAAAAGTATTGCTAGAAGTATGGCTGGAAGCTACATCCAGGGGCGCTCCCCAGGTGGCGGATAGGGGAATGCTTATCACCGTCACTCAGATTCACGACTCTGCAAACATTGTCCCAGGCGGTCGTGGGGCTGAGTGACGGTTAAGGGTACCGGGAAAATAAAAAATAAACCGGGGAGGACCAGTAGCGAAGATCAGTGAAGAGGACCACAGCAAGACTGTTAATTACCATAGTTTAGTAAATTCAGATAATAAAAGGAAACAATATGGCAGAAGGAAGAAGAAGGAAGAAGAGAGGAAGCAAGGGCTTGGGTTAAATAAAAAGTATCAGGCCGATAGAAGAAAAGGCTGGTAAATAAAATAAAATTTAAAAATGTCCCTTTCTAGAGGCCGTCTTGCAAGCTCGAGTGACAGGTGATACTAATCCTACTTGCTCCGGTTTTTAAACAGCACTTTTTAGTGCTATTTTGCTTCCATTTGCTATAAACTGTGTAAATTGTGATTAATTAGTGTTTCATTGAGCTCCAGGGAAAAAAAATTAGGTTGATTCATGCCACTTGGCCGAATAAAGTATGAATTAGTGTTTGATGAAAACTTTTCGTCTCCGCCGCCATCTTGAATAGCACGCTTTTGGTTTTGTAAAGTTGGATTTTGGGTATTTTTCGGATTATTAGTGGTTAATTTGTTGTTGGGGGGCCTCACCTCCATAATTATTGGTGTCGAGTCAGTGTGTGTGATTAAATTCGTGGTATTTGGTGTTAATTGTGTCTTTTTAGGTGCTGTGGAGTTAAGGTTTTTTGGGGAGTAACCCAATTTTTGAAGTTAAATTACTAATTTTTGGTGTTGAGTTAGGAGTTGAAATAGGTGTCATTAGGTAGCTTAGAACTAGTTTCTACAAGGTTTAAAAATTTGGATAGGTGTATATTAGGGACTTTTTTTAGTAATTAGTGTTAGAAGTACAAGAGTAATTGGCTAGGACTGTGATAATTGGTTTTGTTTGGGAATAACTGAATTAGGTGAATAGTTAGGAGTAACTTGCATAGTTAGGATTTGTTAAGATTGGTTGACAATCTTATGAGTTGGGTCAATTTTTGTGAGTTTTGGACTTGTAATTTTTTCAGTGTGTTTGGAGGTAGGAATTGTTAAATATCAGGGTACTTGTTAGTTTTAGAGAGTTATTTCACTAGAATTTAAGTTGTAGAGTAGTAATAGGTAGGTTTTAAAGCAAGAATAGTTGAGTTAGGTTAATTATTTTTTAGATAGAGTCCTGAAAACAGAAAAATCAGCCTACTTTTTTGCTTGTTTCAGGGTGAACATAAGGTATTTGTTTTTCATTACATTTTAGATTTTTGGATTTAAAGTTCTAGGTTGGGACTAGTAGTTAAATAAAGTAGGATTTGTTAAATTTGGTTAACAATTTCTTGAGTTAGGTCAGTTTTTGTGTTTACTTGGACTTAGAATTTTTTACAGTGTGTTTGGGATAAGTATTGCTGATTGCTTGGTTGTATATTGGTTACTTTTTTTGTTTATTGATTTCAATTAACATTTCAGTTAGGTATATCTAGGAATTGCTGTTGTCTTGGTTTGTTTCGGGGTTTTTTTTTTTTGGATTTCCAAAGGTTGTAAAGGGGTTTTTGAGAAGGGGGAAGAACCCGCATTCAGGACCCGGGGGGGGGCCCTCCGGTTTTGTCGACTGGTGGGGGTTTCCCCCGGTTGGGTGTTTTTCCGTGACCAAAACCCCTGGGTGATGTGGGGGATTGGAAGGAAGAGGGTGTAGTGAGGCAAGGAGGGATGGGTGGGATATGCACGGGGAAAAGGCGGGGGGTGTTTCCGGACCCGGGGGGGTCACGGTGCGTCGCGGTTGGGTCCTGTTCAGCTTGGGGTTAAAGCCAAGGGGGGGGTCCCGGGGGGGAGGCGGAGATCCCCCACTCCACCCAAATGAGTTGGGGTGCTTTGGGAACCCCCCGGAGGGGCCTTTCAAAAAGGGCCCCGGTCGGGTTTTAGAGAGATGAGGGGGAGGGGGGGGGGTTTTTGGGGGGTTTTGGGGGGGGGGGCTTGTTTAGGGTTTCCGGCCAACGGGGAAAAGCCGAGGGGGGGGAAGGGCGATGGAGATCGGAGGAAGGGCTACCCCCCAGGCATCGGAAGCGAGGCCCTCCCCCCCGGGCCCCCCGAGGCCCCCCAAAAATTTGTTGGGGAAAGCCCGGGAAGGAACGTGGAGCCCCCCAAGGGCCCTTTTTTTTCCCCCAGTAGGAAAAATCAAACCCCAGAGCAAACCAAAGAGAAGCCCGAGCGCCTTTAACCTGGAGGGGGGGTTAACCCCGGTTTGGGGAAAAAAAATGGGAAGGGGGGGTTTTGTTGGTGGAGCCAAGGAGGGCAAAGCGGTTTGTCTGGGGTTTCTGGCAGGAAAAGGGAAGGGCCTGAGGGTGGAAACCGAAGGTCATTAACAAAGGGTTTTATTTATGATGCCCCCGGGGAGTTCCGGGGGAGGAGGTCGGGAGGGATCCGGGCCGGGAACTTCGACGGGGGACTCGAAGGGGGAGATGAAAAGGGGGTTTGGGGGGAAGATTTAAAAGGTCGGAAAAAAGAATACCCCCGAAACCTTGGGGTTTTCTTGGAGTGTCCCCCCGGGGGACCCGGAACCGATGGGGTTCCAATAGAGTTTATAAGGGAGTTCTGCACTTAAGGTTTAAAAAACGGTTTCCAGGTGTTAAAGTCCGACTTCGGCCCCATAGCCGTTTTTTGGGGGGGGTTCCGGGGGAGATCTGTGCCTGCGCGGGAAACACCCGCGAAAAAAAAGAAGGATCCCCGTGGGTTGTGAAAATTATGGGTTTTTTGGAAACCCCTATGGGCATGGGGTGGGGAAAACCCGAGTCCTGTTTACGAAAGGGCCGGGGGGGAAGGGGGAAAAAAAAACTAATTATGGATAAATTTTAAAAAGATGTCAGCGGCCATAATTTCAGGAAAAATGAAGGGACCATTTGGAGGGGGGGGGTAATTTTGGGGAAAAAGGCCCCCTTTTCCCCGGGTGGAGTCATCCCAAGGGGGGAGGGGGGGGGGGGTCTACGCGAAGACGGGGCCCGGGTTTTTTGGGGTGCGATCAACTCCCAAAGCTGAGTAGGAGTACTTTTCCTGGGGCATCTTTTCGGGTATGTAGTGTCCATACGGGGGAAAAAGTTGGGTGTTTTTTTTTTTTGGTGTCCTTTTATTTTGGGGTAGGCCCCTCGAGCCGGATACGGTAAAATCGGGAAAGTGGGAGGCGCTCTTTTTTTTAAGGAAGGTCATCGTAAGGGACGCAAAGCCGGGGGTTTTCGGGGGTTTTCAAAAAAAGACGGACGAAAGGGGCGTGCTTTTTGGGGGGCCCTTTGAAAAGGGGGGGGGACTAATCTCGTCACGAGCCGTCAGGCTGACGCCCAAAAACGGGCGCTTGGTGGAGGCCCAAAAATGTGTGCCCTTTGCGACGGGGGGGGGGGTTTAATAAAAGGGGTTTTTTTTTGTGGAGCGCATGACCTAAACTCATCTTTCGGAGGGTTTGTCGCACGGAGAGAAACCCTGAACCGGTCGGCCATGGAAAGTTACTGTGTCCCCCCGTGATGGAGGAAGTTTCAGCGAAAAACGGGGGCGGAAGGGGGGGTAAGGGCATCGATGTTTTAGGGGAAAGGGGGGGGGGGGGCCCCGACCAGGGGATGAGTTGGGGCCGCGACCGTGTTTTGGGGTTTTAAAAGCTGGGAAGGGGCCCATGGTGAATTCGACGGTAGGGATGAGGAGGGAGGTCACCCGGACCGGGGGGAGAAAGCGATTTTGGGGGCCGGACGCGGACGGAGGGCAGGAAGATACGTGTGGGGGTGGGAAGCAAAAGGAAAAGCTGGAGGGGGGTTTTCTCCAGCGCAGGAACCGGGCCCGTGGGGGTTGGTATAAATTTTTTCCATGGGTAAGGCAGGCCCCGGCACAGGTTTGGGGGGGCTAAAGTCAAAAGGTTTTGGTTACGATGATTTGCTGGACTTCAAGGGGGTGCGAGGGTATTGTTCCAGATAAACCCGGGGGCCAGGATGGACGGAACCGGACCTGAGAGAGGAGGCGGGGGTTTTCGTGGAGGGATGTCCCTCTTCAAAAGGAGGGTACGCGACCTATCCGAAGTCCGAAAAAAACCCCCCCCGGTTTGGATTCTAGGCGGAGATTTTTAAGAAGTCCGGACTTCTTGGGGAAATTTCTGTGATCCCAACCAGATGTTGGGGAAGGGAGTTTACAGACCGTGGAACCCAGGAAAAAATGAGGATACGTTGAAGTCCCCGAACGGGCCCGACGGCCCCAAAGTTTTTACCGCCCTTTTGACTTTGCTTAACGTGTCGGAAAGGTTTGGGAAAAGGGGCGTGGTTCTAAGTCTGGGCCAAAACAGGAAATGATGTGCTTAATCCCCGGGTAGGGTTTTTTGGGGAAAAGGAAAAACTGTGGATGCTTTGGAGAGGGTCCTTCGGGGTTTTCCCCCGGGGCACGGACTTTTTGGCCCCGTCTACTTGGACATTTGGGGCCTTCGACAGCGGGGGGCCGGGGTCTGGAGAAGGGGAAAAAGGGTTTTTCAAAAAACCTGTAGAGGTGGTCAGGGACTATTCGGGTTTTGGATTTTTCCGGGCTGCCCCGGGAGGAGACGGAGCCGTGAAGGTCCAGACTCAGGGGCCCCCAGGGGGGGGTGCTGGGCCCGGCCTTGTGGCCCCCAAATTTTGATGATTCTTGAGTTTACAGTTCAGAATGGTGTCAGCTCCCCTGGGGCACGCGGAAACTATTAGTCGGGGGAAAAGATAGAATTGGGGGGCGGAGGGAGCCGCAGTGGGGGACGGTGATCGGTGGGGAGATGAGGCTCGTCTTAAAAAAAGAAAAAGAAACGCGTAAAGGGGAAAATCGGCGATGGGGAATTGGGCGGTGTTGGGCCTTGGGGGAAACTTTCTTTTTATTTGGGTTTTTTTTTTAATTTTTTATTTCGGGAAAAGTTTTTGGGGGGGGGGGGAAGGCCCGGGTTCGGTAGGTTCTCCGGTTCGAGGACCCCCTGGGGGGGACTTCATGATCTGCGGGGATGTACAGGGCCTGGTGGAATGGGGTTCCCCCAGGGGTCGTGGGTGGGGGAAGGGTGGATTTTTTTCGCAGCGGACTTGCTCGGGGCAAAAGGTTTCATCCAGGGTTCCCAAAAGGTTTTCTTTTCAGTTTCTACGTTATTTCCCTTTGCAGGGGGGTTCCATCGCCTGCTTTTTGGGAGAGGGTGGGGCTATGGTAAGAAAAAAGGATGACTGGGGGAAAAGAGAGGAGGAACCCCCCAAAAGGGTTCTTTTTGCCTTTTCGGGGAGGGAGGGGGACGGTTAAAGGCAGGGAAATTACGGTACGGCCTTTGTGCGGGAGAGGATGGAGAGGGTGGGTTTTCCAAAACCCTATGCGGCTTTTCCCCCGGAGGGGGAATTAAAAAGGAAAACCCGGCTTGGGTTAAGGGAACCCGGATGCGAGGGTGGGGGCCCAAAAGAGGAGCGGGCCCCCTGGCTGACTTGCGGCATTTTAAGGGGGGAAGGGAAAAAATTTAGGTAGGGGGGGGGAAAACGGGTATGGGACGGCGAGGGAAGTGATGTAGGTAGGGTTTGAAAAAGGGGTTTTCGACGGGGGTGGAAAGAAGGGGGCGGAGTTTCGAGGTAAAAAAGGTTAAGATTACAAATTTGAAAATTTTTATTTTTTGGGATTTTCTTTTGTGTTTCTTTAGGGTAGTTTTTAAAATGTGCGTTAGGTGTGAAGGAAAAAACGTGTTTCGGATGGAGGGGGGTTTAAGGGGTTAAGGGGTTTTGCAGGTTAGGGGGCCGGGTGCTTCTTTTTTTGAGGATTTTGTTAGGGGGTTTCCCTTTTTTAAAAAAATTTTAAATTCCAAAATTTAAGAATTTTTTTGCATCTTTGGCGTTAAATTATTGCACTCCAGCCCATGGCAAAAAGAAGTTTTTCGTCAAAAAAATTTAACTTTTTGAAATTTTTAAAAAAAAAGTTTATTTTGGGTGAAAAGGGGGTTGGAATATTTTAATAAGAAAAAAGAGAGAGGATAAATTTTTGGGGGGTGACATTTCTTTTGAATTTTTTAAAAATTTTTCCCCGTTAAAGAAAAAAAAAAAAAAAAAGGTAAAATTTCCCCTTTTGGGGGGTTTAAGAGGGGAAAATTTTAAGAGAAAAAAAAAAACCGAGTTATGGATCGGTTGTATGTATTCCCAAATTAAAGAAGGGAGCGTCAAAACTATATAATTTAATAAAATTTTTTATGTACATTTTATTTTTTTTTACGAATTTCCCCTTAAAAATTTTTTCTATTTTTTTTGCTGGCATTTTTTTAAAAATTTGGGGGGTTAAAATTTTTTTGTACCTTAATTAAAATCACAAAAAAAAACTTATTTTTCAGGTGCGACGATATTTTTTAAAAATAAAAAAGGTTTGCGTATAAGGGGTTTTTAAATTTTTTGGGAAAAAAAAATACCAAGTAATTTTTTAGTTTTTGCCCCATGTAAGTATATTTATTTTTTCAATTTTCTTTTTTTTCGAAGAACACAAGGGTAATTTTAAACCCTTTAGTTATTTATTCCCCCACTTTGTTTTTCGAAAATTTTTGGGGTACAAAAAAATTTTTTAAAATTTTTTCCCCCAAAAATATCGTAGTTAATTTTAAAAAGTTATTTTGCAGGGAAATTTGGGGCCCCCTTTGTTGCAAAATTTTTTAGTAGATGTTGTCGTATCTTTGTGGCCATGCTGTGCTTTTCCCCGGTGGGGGTTTAAAAGGTTGTAGTGTTTTGGTTTTTTTGGTTTTTTCCTCCTTTAAAACCGGGGAAAAGAGTTTTCCCTTTTTTTTTTTTCTGTCGAATGTCCCATTTGGTTTTTTTTAAAAAATTTTCCCCTTTGGGGGAAAAACTTTTTCGTAGAAAATTTTGTATTCCCCCCGGTTTAAAAAAAAACCTTCTTAGCTTTCTTGGTTTAGTAAATTGCTTTTTTAAAAAATCAAAAAATGAACTAGTTTTTCAAAAAGAAAATTTTTGAAAACCCCCCGGGGCCCCTTTGGAAGGAAAAATTTTAAATTTTTTTAAAATTAAAACCCTTCGGCGGGATTTTTCTAAAAGGTTTAAGGGGTTTTAGTTATTTAATTCAATGCTTGATCTCTAATTTTATAAAAAAGGGAATTTATAGCGTACGGAAATTGAAATTTTTTTTGGTTCTGGTAATTCTTTTTTGTTTTCTAACTTTCGATATTTTGTTGTTTTTGAAGACACCCCATTGATTTTTTCCCCCGGGCCCCCAACTTTTTCCCTAAAAAAAAATTTTAATTTCCCTTTTTTAAAGCAAAAAAATTAAATACTAAAAAAAATTCTGTAATTGGGGGAAAAAAGTTCCCCGGTTTTCCAGGGTTTTTTGTACAAACGTGTTTTCCCTCCATAGCACCCGGGGGATGGGGGAAAAACCCCTTTTTTTTAAAATCTTAAAAATTTTTAAACCCCTTGTTCTTTGAAAAGGGTCCCCGAAAAAAAACAAAAAATTTATAAAGCCCCCTTAAAATTTTTTTAAAAAATGTACAAAAATTTTTTTAGAAGAGATCAAAATAATTCGAACGTAGTACTTGACGTGGGGCAAAACCCCCAACATCGATTTACAGAGGGGGGGGTTTTTTCAACCCAACTTTTCTTTAGCAAAACCCCCTTAAAGCCCCAAGGGGGAAAAAACCCTTTCAGTTGACAAAAAAAAAGCATAAAAAATATGCTGAAGGTGAGGGGGTTTTTTTAAAGGGGGAATGGGGGACCCCCAAGATCACTAGCATTTTTTGGGGAAACCCCGTGCAAATGAATGGGGCCCCAAAATTTTTACTTTCCCACTTTTTTCCCTTTTGTCAAAAAAAAGGGCCCTTTTTTGGGAAAATTGGGGTTTTTTGGGAGATACTGGACGGTTCGTGGGCACACTTCAAGGATATTACATTTTGGGGAAAAAAAGTTCACATGTTATTTGTATCCCATCAAAAAAAAGGCAACCCCCTTTTTTCCCCCTTTTTTCCTTTTTTCCCCCCCAATTTTTTCCCCCCAAAATCCCCCCCCTTGGCCTCCGGGGGCCCCCCCCGTTTTCCCTCCTCAACTTTTAACCCACTACAAAAACCCCCCCCTCTTTTTTCCCCCGGGACCTACTTCTTAAATTGATTTTTTAGCCCTTTTAAATCTGACGAAACAACTTACTTGATTTTTTCAAACTTTGAATTAAATGTTAATAATAGGGGTTTAAAAAGGGGGTTTTTTTTAGGATTAAATTTTTTATTGAATTATTTTAAATTTTTGTGTACTTATTTTTTATATTCTTTTATTTTTTTAATTTTTCGCGGCACAAACTTCTGGGGAAAAATTTTTTATATTTTTTTTTTGGATTTTGAAACGGTTTTTTTTGGTGGGGGAAAGAATTACCGTAGCTAAGGGGGTTTGCCCAATGTTTTTTCTTTCTTTTTAAAACTGAAAGCCAATCGATTTACGTATCACTTTTTTTTTTTTTCAGGGGGGTATCAAACCCAATTTTTTGTTCAAAATCCTCGTGGACATACGTACCAAAAAATTTTTTACATCTTTTCCCAAAAATTTTTTTTTAAAATTCCCCATTCCCAAAATTCCCCCCCCTTTTCCCTTTTTAAAAAATTTTTTAACCCACCAAACCCCCCCCCTTTGGCGTCTTTTGTTTGTTTTCTTTTATAATCGAGTGAAAAAAATTTAGCCGCGGGCAATCTTTTTCCTTTTTTTGTGACGAAAGGCCCCTATCGTTTTACGGGGGGGGGGTTTTTCGTGATGGTTTAATGGTCGCAGTGAGCATGTGTGTTTTTAAAAAAAAATTTTTTTTAACGATGCCCCCGGGCCCAAAACATGATCGCGGGCGCCCCCGCCCCGCAATTGTTTTCCCTACCCGGCTTTTTAAAAAATTTTCCCCCATATTTTTTTCCCCAAAGGGGTTTGGGTTTTTATTACTAAAGTGAGGGGTTTCTTTTTTTTATTTTTATAAATTTTTGGTAAAAATTTTTGTTTTTTTTAAAAGACGATTTTTAAGTGATTTAAACCCTTTTAAAGGGAAAACCCAAAGGGGTTGGGGGACAAAGGGAAAATATTTTTGGAAAGAAAAAAAATTTTCCCGGTTTTTTTACCCCATGAAAAATTTTTTTTTTTTTTTTGGGTTTTAAAAAAAAATACAGTCTAGAAAATTTTTAAAATTATTGAACTTTTAATTAAAAAACCCTTTTCTGAAGGTAAGTAAATACGTTGATTATAGGAATTTTCGGGAAAAAATCAGGATACTTTTTTTTTTGGCACCCATCGATATTCAAATGAATTTAATTTTTTTGTGATATTTTTTTCATGTATAAAAATGGACCCCAAAAAGGGGTTTTTTTTAAAAATTTTGAAAAAAAAATATTTAAGTTTTTTGAGAAAACAGGGGGGCAGGGGGGAATAGAGATAAAGACAGTTTTCCCCAATTTATTATTTGTTAGAACCTAATGCCATTGGGTCCTTTGGTTTTGCCAACATTTTTACCATCCGCCCCCCCAAAAAGATAACAATTAGGAGGTGGAATTTGACCAAATTTCCAAAATTTTTTGGGTGGCCAAAAGAAATTTTTTAAAAATTTTGCTTTTAAATTTCGGTCCCCCCCGATGACTTAGCTCCGTGGTAGCTTTGTCTGCCAGCGAGCTGGGGGTCCGGGGTTTTTTTTCCCGGCATGGCCTAAAAATTTATGAATTGGGGGTTTCCCCTTTCTAGGATAAAATTAATCAACGGGGGGTTTTTGTTTGTTTTAGAAAAAAAAAGGGGGTTTTTTTTAATAAAAAAGCAAAACAAAAAGGGTGTAAGAGCATGCAAAAAATAATAATATACAGGTGCCGAAACCCATAAAAAAGCTTTTACCCCCAACCCCATCCTTTAGGATAAGTATCCCCTTTTTTGATTTCTGGTAGTTATGGGGGGGCCCAAAACCTTTGTAAATTATTGATTTCATTAATCATATAATTTTTATTTATTTTTTTATAGCTTTTCCCCCCTAAAACCCAGAAAGGGTAAATATATTTTTCCCCCAAAATGCCCATGGTAATTTTTTTAAAATTTGGGTCATTTAATGTTATAAAAAAAAAACCCTTTTTTGTAATTTTTTTTATAGTACAAAATTTTTTTTGGGAAAATTGTTTTTTTAAATCATGAAATTTTGCCCCAAATCACACAAAAAATTTTCATTTCGATTTTTCTTGGTTACAGACGGCGTGGGGATTTTGCTGGTTTTCCCCCACGCTTTCAGCATGTGTTACCCATAAACAGAGTTCCGAAGATGGATTTTTAAGGAAAAAAAAATTTGGGGTTCCAAAAAAAAAAAATGTTTCGAGAGCTGAAGCGCTGCTTTCAAAAAATTTTGCTAGATTTCCCGGGGTTTTTGGGGTTGTTCAAATTTACCATGTGAAAATAAATCGCCGGTAAAATAAAAATTTTGGGGATATTAAAAAAAGGCCTAATTGTTGGCAAATAAATGTTTACAATTGGGTTTCAGGGAAAATTTGGGGCCCAAATTTTGGTTTACACTTTGAAATACTTTAAACTCAAAATTTTTCCCCCAACGGGGCCCTTTAAATTTTTTGAAAATTTTTCTTTTTTTTTTAAAAATTGGTTTTAAAAAATTTGCATTTGTTTTTTTTGTTATTTAATTTTTAAAAGGACCAATTAAAGGGGGTTTTGGAATAAAAAGGGCTATTTTTCTTTTTAAAAATTCAGAAAAATTTAAACAGCCCACGTTTGGAAAAATTTTGCATTGTTGCACAGGGGCCCCCTCATCAACATTAAAATATTTTCAATGATCCTCCATTTGCAGAAATTTGAAGTGCACAAAAGAGGGGAATTTTTTTTTTTTTTGGGATGGGGTTAAGGTGCGGGGCATATTTGTTTAACCCCTTGCTGCCCCCCAAAATGTAGCAAACAGTGTAAATGGTCCCAAATTCCCAACTAGGAAGTGTGAAGCAAACGGGTGTGGGGAAAAAAATTTTTTTCCCCCCCCCTTTCCCTTGGGTGGGGTGATGTACAATTGTAAAAAAAAATTTTGGCTAAAAAAGTCTGCAAATTTAGCCCCTTCCAAAATAGAGAGGTTCCCCCACAGGATCCTTTAAAAAAATGTTGCCTGAAGATTTTTGGGGGGGGGGGTACCAAACTTTCTCCGCGACGGGACGCAATGATACTAGACGATACTTTTTGGGAAATTTCTTTGGAGGTAGGAAACCCGGGGGGAGGGAACCGACGGTACATACCAGGGGAAAACGAATCTTTTTAAAAGGCTTAGCTTTTCCCTCATACATGTATTTAGTTTTATAGATTTTAAAAAAATTTAAAAAAAAAATATTTCCCCCCCTTTTTTCCCCAATTTTTTTCAGTTTGGTAAAAAATAAAATTTTAAAATTTCTATACCTTTAAACTACTCCATCGTTTGGTTATTTCAAGTGATAAAAAAAAAAAGGGGGAATTTTTTAAAAAATTTAGTTTGCCCCCTTTTTTTAAATAATTTTTTTTCCAAAGTTTTTAAAATTTCACTTGATAATTATTGTACCACATTAAAGATAAGTCACCTAATTTATTTTTGCTTCAAATAGCGTGAATTTATGTTGCTTATTTTATTCATAAACAGTAACAGGAAAAAAATTTTAAATTAAAAAATTTTTACCCCCCCTTTGGGGCCAAAAGGGCCCAAAAAGGCTTATCTGCATAAACTTTAAAAAGACTAGTCGGGCTGAATACAAAAATAAATAAAAAAATATTTAACATTTTTGACTGACTTTTGGCAAATTTTTTTGTTTCATTGAGTTTATTAGAAGCTTACTGAAAGATATTTCAAGATAGGCCCTTTTAAAAAAATGTTTTATTTCATTTCAAAGTTTTTAACGTGACAAATTTTTTCGAGGTAATTCACTTTAGAAATTAACTAAGGAGATTTCAGTTTTTCCCTTTAAATTTACATAAAATAATTTTTTATTTTTATTTTTAGGAAGAATTTGTAAAAATTTAAGGGCCCGCATTAAGCTAGTTAATTGGATTTAATTTTTAAAAAAAAAAAATTTACAAATAATAAATAAATTTAGAAATATTTTTTCTAAATCAAAAATTGTTAAAAAACTTTTTTGAATTTTAAAAATAAAAAATTTAAAAACATGACATTTTATATCAAAGACAGCAATTTAATCCAAAAAAAAAGATTACAAAACATTAAGTTTTTTTTTTTTTATCAATGTCCATCTTAAGCTTCCTCTTTAAACCCTGCTCTTTTATCTTTTTTTTAAAACTTCTTTCAGATCCAGGCCCCCTTTGCTCTGCTTCCGTTTAAAGGGTTTTTCATACGAATTGAATTAGTTGGCATCTAGTTTTCACACATTTTTAAAGGGGGTCCCGCCCATTTTTTTTTTAAAAAAGGGTCCCCCCGCTGCTCCAACTTTTTTGTTTTTTCTGAAATTATATATTAAAATTGAAAAAAAAAACTTTCAAAGCACAACTTTTTTTGGTTTAAAACTCTAAAAATAAATAATTTGGGCCCCTTTAAATTCCCAAGGGGAACAGTTTGGGGGGGGGAAATCGGGTTCGAATTGGTGGGGAATGGGGGTTTTTTTCCCCCAAAAGGGGGTTTTTCCCCTCTCCCTCCACGAAAAATGGGGGTTTTTTCCCCACTTCTCAATTTTAAAAATTCCCCAAACCCCTAATTTAAGAAATTTTAGAAATTTTAAAGTGAAAAACCCCCAAAAGGGTAGTAAGAGCGGTGTTAAATTTTAAAAATTTTTTTAAAATTTTTAAAAGACATTTAAAAAATGTAATGTTAACTTCGAGCTTTTTAAAATTTTTTTTAATATTCCTTTATTCCCTGGGAAAAGGTATTTTTTTTAAAAAAAAAAGGGTTTTTTCATGTTTTTCCTTAAAAAGTAAAAAAATTTGGGGAAATGATTTTTTAAAAAATTTAAGAAACTAATATTTAATAAATTAGAGTTTTTACCCTTTTCCCGTGCATAAAGGCTTTCCTCACTTTACAGCGTTTTTTTAAAAGGGTTTTTTAAATTCCCCATCCTTTTTGTTACAAATTTAAAATGAAAAAAGGGGAAGCTTTTTTAAAGGGGGAAATTTTTTGGGAACTAAAATTGAAAGGAATTGCCTTCATAAAAAAAAACCCAAAACAAAAAAATTATTTTCGGCATTCATTGACGGAAATAAAGACAAAATCAGGCTTTAAAAGTGGGGGTTTAATTTGGGGGGGCCCGAACTGTTTTTCCCGATCCGATTTGGGGGCCCGTATATGCAAAGGGTAAAGGGTATTTTTTTTTTTTCTATCGTGCACATTTTTTGGGGGGGGTCTGCAAAGAACCGCTTTCATAATCATTGTTTTTCTTTTTTCAGGGTTCGGGTGGGCTGCGTGCTTTTACCAAATGGGCCCCGGGAATCGTTCTTAGAAGCGTTAAATGAAAATGCTGAATTTCCCAATTTCTTTTGTTTTTGCGAAAAAAACAGAGGGTGAGGTGATAGCAAAAGGGGGGGGGGGAAGAGGAGGGAGAAAGAAGAGGACAGTCGATAGGCATTTTCGAGGAGAGGGAAGGGGTGTGGTAAAAAAAATGACCCAAAAAATTTCGTCTAAGCCCGGGAAAAACCCGGGGGCATGGAGAGAACTTCAGGAATCCTTCGCTGTCTGGGGTTGGGGGAAATCGATTTTAAAACGGCAAAAGAGGCCATGTAGGACGGGTAAATAAAATGTCCATTGCATTCCCCACCCCCGGGGGGTCGGATGGGGTTAATTTTAAAACGATAATCTCCAACTGAGGTTGACACTGCTCGTTTTTAAAAAGTATTTGTTTGGGGGAAAAAGGGGGAAAAATTGATGTAGAAGAAATGTATAAGCACTTCTTTAAAAGGGGAAGGGGCGCATTGCATTTGATGAAAAAAAACAGGGGCCCAAAAATGTATGTTTACACAAAACCCCCAAGGGGGGGTGAAGCAACAAGATTTTTAAAATTGGGGAAAATTTAAAAGGTGAGAAGGGGCCATTTGGGGGAGGTTAAGAGATTTGGGGACGAGTGGGTTTGGATTTGTTTCCCCTTTAAAGCCTACAAAAAGAGGGGGGGGCAATATCGTCAAAAATCATTTTCCTCGACGGCGAGATTTTGGGGTAGGGGTGGTGGAAAAGGGGTTTAGCCTGTTTTAGTTATAAAAGGGGGCAAACTGTTAAAGGGGGTTGATCAATTTTCACGTGGGTACTTGCGCAAAAAAAGGCTGACGTGGGGGTTTTTAATTTTTTTCCCCTTTAATATTATTTCAGTAAAAGGGGAAAAAGACCCCCACAAAAAACGGGGGGGTTTTTGAACAAACCCTTTTGGGTAAGCCCCTCGTGTTGTTTTGGGGGGTGAAGTGGATACCTTTTGGTTTATGCGAAAAAAAAAAAAAGAACGAGGGGAAAATTTGGGGGGGGAGGGTTATAAAAGGGGGGAAAAATTGGGGTGAAAAAGAAAAACCAAAATAGGGGTTTAGAACTGTACGGGGAAAACCCCCCATTACCCTTTGGGGGCCCGGGTGCCATGCGAATAACCCCCATGTCACCTGGCAGCCGCGGGGGGGCTGGATGGTAAGGGTTTGGGAAAAAATACTGGAAGGGTAATATAAGTGGGCAAAAAATGTCCCCTTTTTTAAGGGGAGAGGGGAACGGGGGGGTTGGGGGGGACGGTCAATTTTTAAAGGTTTTTTAAATTGGGGAAGGGGAAATTGGGGTAAGTTTTAAAAAAAGGGTTTGGGCTCCCCGGAAAGGGGTAAGGAAGGAGGGAATGTGAAAAAAAAGGAAAAAGGGGCTAAAAAGGCGTTACCGGGGCTATGGGGCAGCTATCCCGGGGAAAAGGGAAGGGGAAATTCCCCCCAAAAGGGAAAAAAGGGGTTTTTGGGGGCGGGGGATAAGATGGGGCCCCCTAGCCGGAGGGGCGCAAAAGGTACCCGGCTAAAAAGGGCCCCCGGGGGCTAAAGGGGTTCCCCGTGGGTTTTTCATTTAAAAGCGAAAAAAGGGAATATGAATCGCCTGGCTGGGCAAAGAGGGGGGTGGGAGCGTTTTTTCAAGAAGGCTGCGAAATTTTTGGGGAATCCCCCTTCCAAGGGCGGCGGGGAAAAAAGGGGGGCCCCCAGCCATGTCTAAAACGCTCGGACCGGGGGTGGGGCATCCCGGGGGTGGGAGGAGTCGGCGGTTTATGGACCCTTGTACCGGGGGACGTTTGGATTAGAGAGTGCGGGGAACAACAAGGTTTGGGGGAGACTGATGATTTTGAACGTATGTAAATGATATAAGTGGGCCACAACTCAGGCAGAGAAAAAAAAGGGGCCGCCCCCAGTTGAAAAGGAAGAAGGCCCGGGCCCCCCGGGGGGAAAATTTCGGGTTGGGCCCGGGGGCCCGTCGCGAGCGATAGCACCTTTCGGGGGGAAAATTGCTAAATGAGTGTACGGTAAAGGCAGAGGGCCTAAGTGTGAAAAAGTGAAGTGGTTATTATCAAAAGGGGTGGGGAAAGGGGGGACCCGAAACCCCCCGAAGTGGGGGGCCGATGGGTTTGTTGAATTTTTGTGGAAAGGGCTACGGGGAAAAAAATTTTGTGCGTGGGGGAAAAAGTATCGAAGGGCGGTAGGGTTAAAGGGGGGCCCCGTAGGGGTTTAGGAGGGGTTTTGGGATGAGGAGTTTCTGTGGGGGATGCCCCTTTAGGGGTGGTTTGTACGGGAAAAATTTGGTGGGGTGTTCGGGGGGCATCTCGGGGGCCTTCGAAAAATTTAGGGGCCGGCCCCTTTAAGGAATGAGGGATAAAAGTGCCCGGGGGGGTCTTCCCGGGGTTTTTTTTGGATTTTGTAGGGATGGGGATGCGACCCTGGGGGTTTGGGGAAAACAAGATCAAAAAAACTAACAAAGGGGGTGCCCCCCGGGGGGGGGCTGGGGCCGTATTTGGAATAGGGGTCGGGGCCCCGGGTTGTCGGGGGGTTTAGGCTCTTCCGGGGGAAAGGCGGTTTTGGGCGCCTTTGCTGACGATTTTGGTAATAGGGGAAAACCAAGTAAAAATTCAGACCCGGGGAAACCAAAAAGCGGGGCTGTTTTTGGGGCCTTTAAAACCTTTGGGGTAAAAAGGGTTAAAATTTTGGCCCTTGGGCCAGCGAAGACGAAAAACTTATTTTGGGGGGTGTTTGGGGGGAAACCCCCCGCTTTTAAAAATTGATGGACAGAAATTAGGCGGATTTGGGGGTATAATACGGGGGGGCAGCTTGACGGGGAAGGGTAATTTTTAGGGGGCACGTGGAAAAAAGCGTGTGGTAAAAGCCTTGGGATTATGAAAAGATTAAAAAATTTTGGGTAGGGGGGGTTTTTTTTCCTATGAAGGTAAGGCTTACCACAAGCATTGGGTCTCTGTCGTGGGTATGGAGCCGACTTGGGCACTCGGAAAAGGGGGTGGCCCAAACGGTAAATGGGGGGGCCCGCAGGGGGTATATTTCCCCGGGCCCCAGGACCCTTATAGGGGTTTTGCGACCGACTCTTTTTTCGTGGCGGGGTTTTCGGGCCCCCCTTTTTTTTGGGGTTTAAGGAGGAGGGCTGCTCTGATTGGCTGAAAAGGGGGGGAAAAAAGGGGAAAAGTGGAGATTTTTAACAAGGGAAGGGGTAGGGCCCCAAAGGGGCAAAACCGGGGGGCTCTCCGGAGAATGGCAACAAAATTGGGATGAGAGTGAAACGGGAGGAGGGCTTACCCCGGGCTTCCCCCCTGTCAGAGAACGATTGGAGATGGTGCATCTTTAGCCTTTCCCCTGGCTGGTGCACTTCTTTTATGGGCATGGGCCATTAAGCGGGGTTTTTCAGACTTGGACGAAATAGTTTGGTTTTTTCGATTGTGGAAGGAGGCACGCCCGAACAAATAGTGCGGGGGTGTGCACTTTCGTTAGGGGGAGGGGGGGAACAGGTTTCCTTTAAAAAAGGGGGGGCGGTTTCCACACGTGGGGGGTGATAGGTGGGGCTTCCTTGAAAGGGGGGGCGGTGAGCATCTAAAAAGGGGAAAAGGGCAAAATTTTTCTAACGACTTACGGAGGGAAAAGGGCTTAAAAGGGGGGCGTGGGGAGGGCGGAGTGACAAAAGTGACATAGACGTATAACCCAAACATGAGAAGGGACGAGACGACGAAAATTTTTTTTGAAAATGGTATTATTGGGAATAGAATGGGATGGGATACGGCTGGAATGATGGGGGTTTGGGGGGGAAACTCCTGGATTTCCCCAGCCCCCCCCGGGGGTACCCCGCGGATTCAGCAGTTGAAAGCGGGGGGACCGGGGGGGGCAATTGCCGGCTGGGGGGAAAAGGAGGGACAAATAAGGGACGGGGATGGCCCCCTTTGCTCGATCGTCCTCCCTTTTGGGGAAAAAAATTTGGGTTTTGGGGGGCCGGGGTGGTCGGGCCTCCCCTTTTTCGGGGAACCATTTTAACGTGTTTTGGCCTCGATGGAGGTAGTGCCCCTTTAAAATTTTTTTGGCCCAGAGGGGGGAAAAAAATTTTTGATTTAGTTAGGGTAAGAATTCTTTTTTTGGGGTTTTTTAAAAAATTTCCCATGCAAGTAAAAATTTTTGTAAAATTAAAAAGGTTTAAGTTAGGTTTTTAAAGGGCCCGAAATAAAATAAAAAAAAAAAGGAAAGTTAGTGAGTAGGGGGAGCGGATCTTCGGTAGGGGGGCCCCCCCGGGGGGGGATTTGGGGAGCTCACTGCGAAGCCTTGGGCCCGGGGTCTGAAAAATGGGCCCAGGGGGCCGTGGGGGAAAGGGGGTTTGGGGGGGGTCCGGGGGGGTTTAAAAAACCCGGGGGGGGGCCAAATTTAGGGTTAAAGAAAAAATGTGCAGGGTTTTTAAGGGCATTAGGTTTGGTTTTATATCATTAGTTATTGTTTAAAAATGGTTTAGAGATGGGGTGAAAGATGTTTTTAAATTAGCAAAGGGGATATGCCCCCAAAATTTCATTCTTTGGATTGGGGAAGTAGGGGTTTTTTAAAAAAAATTTTACTATATTAAAAATTTTTTCTATTTTAATAAAAAATAAAAAAAATTTGAAAGGAAATCTGTTTTTTAAAAGTTTTTATCTTTTTTTATTTTTATTATATAAAAAAAAAACTTTAAAAATTTAAAAAATTTAAATTTAAAAATTCTACTAAAAAAACCCCTACTATCACAAAAAAACAAAAAGTGAAAAAATTTAGTATTCTTGCTTTTTGTATTTTTAAATTACACTTTTGTGTTTTGAAAAAAAAAAATGGGGGTGGGTTTTCTGGAAATATCTAAAAAAAGGGTTTATCACCCCAGCCCTTTTTTAAAACTTTTAGTTTTTAGCCTCTGGGCAAAAAAAATCCAAAAATTTTTTAAAATTAGTTTTTCCCCCGATCCAAAATGGGGGCCCAAATTATTTTAAAAAAAAGCTTAAAAAAAATTTTAAAATTTTAATTTTTTATACTTTTAAAAAAATTTCTGCCAGAATAAAAAAAATTTTCAAACCCTTTTGGGAAAAAAACAACTCTTGTCAATGGTCTGTCAAATGGCCCCTTTTTGTGGGGTCACGGGGACTTTAGTGATGTTGGTGTCCACGTGCCCAAAACACTTTAAAGGTTAGTTTAAAAATTGATAAAAAGGGGTTTTTTTATTATTGAAATGTAAAATTTAGTATATAAAGGGGTTTTTTTCATTAATTTGTAAAAAAAAATAGTTTTCGATAGAAAAACATCTTGAGAAATATCCCGGGGAGAAAATTTTAGTTTTTATAAAAGGACTATCCTTGTAAAAAAAAAAAAGTATCAAGGCTTTTTTTCCTACAGGGAAAAAAAAATAATTTTCCCAAAGGGCAAATGAAAAACACACACACACCACACACACACACAAAAGGGGCCGGGTGCAACAAGTGCATTCCAAAGGGTGGGGATTCTTGGGAGTGGAAAAAATTAATGCCCAAAGATGTTTTTTTTTTTTTTGAAGCAGAAAACCCTGGTTACCCCCCTTTTTAAATATTAGTAAAGATTTTTCAGAAATTTTAAATTTTTCCCTATTTCTATTAAAAACCCCTTCATACCGGGCACCTCATTTTATTTTTTTTGGTTTTCACCAGCGGGGTCAATGCACCATCCAGTGTTTTTCCCAAAAATTTCCCAATATTTTGAACATTATAAATTTTGTTTGGTGGTGCCAAACCTAGCAAATCAATACACGAGAAAAAAAGTATGTGTTGTTTAGACCTGTAACTGTCAATTAAATTATTCGGTTTGGGGGCCCATGGTCTAAGGCGTTAAATATCGCAATAGACTAGACTACCGAAAGACATGGAGTTTTGGGGTTTGGGGCGGGTGGGGCACTGAGGATGGTTTTTCCTAAAAAGGTTTTTCCCCTCACCCCTCCACAAAATGTGAGTTTTCACTTCCTTTATTTTCACCTTTCCCCATCCCAATCCTTTTGTGTTTAAATTTTTTTTTATTATTTATTAGTCCCCTGTCTTATACCGTTCGGGTTTTTAGCCTTACGCAAAGGGGGTAAAGGTGGGGGGAAGGAATGAAATAAAAGGGCCTACTTTAAAGGGGAAACCCAACCACGGTGGGGGCCTGGCTTTTCCCCCAAATTCCCCAAAAATTGTGTTTAAAAACACGTCTTTAGGGGTGAGGGAAAGGTTTTTGGGAATCGATAAATTTTGCCGGGGGGGTAATTGTACTTTTTGGTATATACCCGAATAGATTGTAGGGGCCCAAGATAAGTAAAAAAAATTTCCTCAACTTTTAAAAAAAATTAATTTATCTTCTCTGCGGGACTTTTTCCTCCAAAAGAAGGGATCAACTTTTTTGGGGGGGGGTGGGAGGCCCCAAAAAGGTTTTTGGTTTCAGCACTTTCGGTTTAACACTGCAACCCAAAGTATGAGGACTATTTTTGTTGGTAAGTAAAAATACGTTTCAGAGAGTATTTCCCCAAAAAGGGAAATCTAGTCTGCAAACCAAAACTCCTTTAACCCCAAAATTATTCAAAGTTTTAGTTGTACAAATGTGGTTTTTAATTTTAAAAAATTTTTAAGGATCCTTTTGTGGGCCCCAAATTTTTTTTTTTTTTATTTAAAAATAATTTTATTAAAAAAAAACTATAAAATTAAAAGGGTTTTAAAATCAAAATAAAAAACTGGGTTCCAGAAGATCATTAGTAGTTTAAAAAGGGGTTTTTTTTTTTCTAAACAATGACTACAAAACCCCCGTGACAAAAAATCTTCGCAGGCCCTCTAACAAGTGACGTTTTTAGACCCTCTAATGAAGAGGTCACTTAAAAAAAATTTAAAAAGCTGGAAAAACCCAATTTTTCCCCGAATGATAGTGTCACTATCAAATTCGCTCCCTTTCTTTATAGAAATGGAGATGTCTTTTCTTTAAAACCCCGGGTTTTTTAAAAAAAATTTTGGGCACCCCCCCCTTTTGAAAATCTCGTGTTTTTTGGGGGGCCCCGACATTTTCCCTGTTTTTTTTTTTAAAATTTAAATTTAGATTTTAGTTTTAAAATTTTTTTTGGGGGAATCTTTTTTTTAGGGATTAAATTCATTACGATTTTGTTTTTTAAATCCTTTGTTTTTTTACCTATTAATTCAATCAGAAAATTTCCTCTTTTTTGCAAAAAATTACACTTCGTTCGCGTTTATGAATCTCAACGGGACTTTTGGGGGGGAAAAAAAAAATACGTAAAATAGCAAAAAAATTTCAAAATTTTTTAAATTTTAAATCGTTTTGATTGTTTTTTTTTTATAACAGCCCCTTTAACCCTTTAATGACGGGTTATATTTTTAGGTCAGGCTGGGCCAATAAAAAGCTTTGCCCACAAATCTGGCCCCGGGGGAAAAGTTAACGAAAAAATGGGGGAAAGGGGAAACACCCAAAAATTTTGACCCCAATAAAAATGGTATTTAAAATGCAACGCAAATTTTAAACCCAACGGTTATACTTTACTTTCCCAAAAAGTTAGGGACTTTAAGGGGGAATTGAAAGATTGGGTTTTGTGTCGATCCCTACGGTTTGAATCCCCCCCCCCCAAGGGGCAACCCCAGTGCGGGGGGCCCCCCCCCCCTTCGGAACGGGTGAAGGTTTTGGGGGGGGTTTCCCCCGGGCTTTTTGAAGCGTCACTTCCCCCCTTGAAGCCGGGGTTTGCCTGCAAAAAAGTTTTTTGATTTTTGGGTGCGGCGTTGGGGAAAGGGTTTTTTTTGGGGCCCGATAGGGGGAGTCTTTCGGCCCCTATCTAAAAAAGAGCAAAATAAAAAAAAAGGCCAGCTAATTCGGAAGGGGAGAAAAATTTCCCCCTTTTACATAAAGAAGGAAGCGGCGGAGGAGAGGGGTTGGACTCTTTTTTGCAGGAACCATTACCCCGACGGGGAAAAAACATAATCTGTAGGGGAAGAAGCCAAATGATGCGTATTTGTATTAATGGGGAATATGGTCACTTAATAACCTTCTGTGAGAGTATCAAAATTTGGCCCGGAAACTGATGAAGGAGAAGGGGGGAAAAGGGTTTTTGGGGTGTATGTTTCTTTCATTGGCACCAGATAGACCCTCCCAGAATATTGGGGGAGGTGGTAGGGCCCCTTCCCCGGAAAACCCCCTTTTTGGGCGTGGTAGGGATTTAAACCCCCCTCACACGGGCACAGTAAAAAGGGGGAGGCAAAAAGGGGGAGAGAAACAAAATTTAAAGGCCCCGGGGGGGAAGAGGGGGGGCCCCCGAAGGGGAATCACCCTGAACAGGTGTGGTAAAAAAGGGAGGGCAATCCCCAAAAAACGGGGAAAAAAGGTGAGCGGTACGAACTAGAAATGACGATTTTTGAACCAAAGGGTGAGGGGGGAAAGGGGGGTGGGTTTAAAAGGTTTCCTAGAATAAAATTTTGCGATCACAAGTGATTTTTGGGGGTAATATTGGATGAGGGTGGGCAAGAGGAGGAAACCCCCGGGAAAAGGGGGGGAAGGGTAAAAGGGTGGGGCAATTGGGAAAAAGGGAATTGGAAAAAGTAAGGGGGGTTGGTAAATTGGAGGTGACGAAATAAGGAATGATGTGAAAATCAAGACAAAAAAAAATTACAAAAAAGAGAGGGGCCCGAGGGGGCGCCCCCTGGTTTACCCGCGAAAAACCCCCAAAAAGGGGGCAGGGGTTTTAAGCGAGGGTTAGAAAAAGGGGAGGGAGAAGCAAGAAGGCGGAAGGATGTACAACGGAGTAAAGGATGAAAGAAAAACATTTTGTTAAAGGGGAAAATAGGAAAAAAGGGAAAAAGTTCAAAAGGGGGGGAGTGGGAGACAAGAGAGTTTTTGGGAAAAAAATTTGGGAGGAAGGGGAAATCAGGACAAAAAAAAAGGGGGGGCCGTATAAAAAAGCGGGGGGGAAAAACGATGCGATCTTACAAAGAAAAAAGAAGAGGAGGGGGATTCACTGGGGGAGGGGGGACGGCCCCCTTGCTCCTGGGCCCCGTGCTCCCCGGGGGAAAAATGGGTAACGGGTAAGCGGACAGAGAATGAAAGGGAGGAGTTTGGGCAAGCATATGGAAAAAGAGGGAATGGGGGAAAATAAGTGTGGGAGGTGGAAGGAAAAACAGGAAAGAAAGGAAAAGGGGGCCCGGGGGCCGTGGCTATTGAAGAAGATTCAAGAGGGGGTTTGGGGGGCCCTTTCACCGTGCTTTCGGGAAAGTTCAATGGTGTTTTAAAAAAAGGGAAAGGGGGAACGCTTGGGGGAAAACTGTAGTGATTTTGGGAAAATAGAGGACAAAAAACCCGGGTTAGCAAAAAAAACAGACCAATTGACTGCTGAAAAACTGTGGAAAAATCCGGGAAAAAAAAGTTGGGGGGGTGGCTAATTAGAAAGGGAAAATGGGGGTTTTATGGGAAACCCGAACCAATAGGGTTTTTGGAAGAGAGGTCGAAGGGATTTCTTTTTGAGGGAAATTTGGGGGGGATAGATTCGCGGAAGCTAAAAAGGGGGGGGGGGTATTCTTGGGATTGCGGGGGGTTTTTTGACAACTTGGTTGGGCCCGCTCTTTTGGGAATGAGAGATTTTAATCCCCCGAAAATTATGAAGTTCAAAGACTATTGGGGGAACCCTAAGCCACTAAAAAAGGGGGGGTGGAAGAGGGTGGAGGGAAAGGCCCCGACAAAAAGGTGCCGCAGGGCCCCGGTGAGGGGCCCCCTTTTTGGGGGTGTGGCACTAGAACAAGGCTGTTTTGAAGTTGGGGGGTCTTTGGGGGTTGCGGTGAATTCTTTTTGTAGCAAGGGAAGTTAAAAAAATTTTGCAGAAAAAACAAAATAGGGTGCAAAAATGTTTTTTAAAGGGGGTGAAAAAAAGGGGAAATTGGAGCTGTCGGTAAAAAAAGAAAATTCCCCCCATGTTTAAGGGGAAATAGGGGGGAAAAAAGGGCCCTTGTTAAGGGGAAGGGGGAGAATTTGACAGAGTGAAAACAACAGGTTTTTGGCCTTTTAAATTTGAAAAGAAAAACCCTTCCCCCCATAATTTTGGATTAAAAAAAGGGGGAAAAGGGGACGGCCCGTTATGAACAAAATTATTAAAAAGAGCAAAACGATTCAAACTGCCCTGGGGGCGATAAAAAGGTTCAAAAGGGTTTTGTCTACAAAAATTTTTTATTTTGATTTTTAAAGTGTGTGGGCACAAATAAAGAAAAATATGCCCCTAAGAGCGTCCTGGGGTAAAAAAGAAGAGTGTGATTTGGCTAACAGGGGGCCCAAACGCAGGGGGGGGGGGTTGACGGGGATTGGGGGGGAAATGCGGAGGTTTGGGAATTGAGAGGGCTAAGATACGGTGAGGGGGAAATTTAAAAGCGGGGGTAAAGGGCTACGAAGCCGGAGTTTCTCAAAAGGGGGATTCGTATGGGGACTAGAAGAGTGGGAAAGAAAGTGGGATGGCAGGAAAAGGAAGGAATCACACGTAACTAAGATTTAGTGGGGGGATGGGTGGCCCCTTTTCCGCCCCGGGGGGGGGTAATCCAAAAAATATCTGGAAAAAAGGGGGGGCCCACGGGGAAAAATAAAAAGGGAAAAAGGGGTTTTTGGAAAAAAAATAAAAAAAATGTGGTGAGGTGGGGGGAAAAACCCCCCCATGGGTGTTGGGGTGCCAGCATACGCAGAGATAAACCGGGGCCTCAGTTTACACCCGGGGGGGAAATGGGGGGGAATCAAGGGTGGGGGGGAAAAGGGACACTTGGGGGCCCTAGCTGACGGGATTTAAATTTTAAAAAGAAAAGGGATATTGACAGGTTTTAAAAAAAGGTAGGGA